>JAQGAO010002241.1:0-20385 GCA_034697705.1 Ommatoiulus sabulosus | reverse complement strand
GATTAAGGACCAGAAGTCAGCAGAATTTTTGGCTTGTAGGATTTTTTGATGCCAGGTCAGTATAAATTGGGATTTGGGATCTATATTGAACCAATCAACGCACTTGTGCGATTCTGCGTTTAGTATCTAATCGAATTTGGCGCACTTCCGATCGTTAGGCTTAGGATCGCCGCAGAGTGACCCATGAGGTGATTGACCAATAAGACGGCTAGGATTCCCATCGTGGGCGGAGCTTCAAACGGATGCACGTGGATTTCTGCGCATGAAGCAGACCGGGTTCTAAAATGGCGCCGTTCTAAATAGATTCGGGGTCGCAAATCAGGCCTAACGTGAGCTCATTTTCAAATTCATTTAAAGTTATTTAATTTTATTTAATGCGTTAATGAATTAGCGTAATACTGACGCCATCGAAGGGCTCGATACGGAGGGAGTCTTGCTTTTTTTCGGTGTATTTTCGTAAAACGAGGTAGTGACGTCATAGCCGAATTACGGAAGTGGTTGGAGCAAGCAAGCTTCTCCATCGTGGAATCGTGGAATTTATAAATTATTACAAAAACAAATTGGACGGAAATATCGACGAAACCGAGGTAAGTTTAAACGCCGAATCTGGAAGCGGTTTGTTTTCCCGTTGCTTATTCATTTTCTATCGGAGTATATGGGGTGAAGTAGTTGGCCATCTTAAAAATATCCATTTCTTCCAACTGTTTTTAAGGCTGTTCGAGTATTGGAAAAATTAAAGAAAGTACGCATGACTCAAGATTATTTAAAGGTAAGTCTACTACGTTACTATAATATGCATATGTCATCCCATTTGCTCGTTCGCAGTTTTGAATTACTGTTCGGTTGGGGGCATGTAAGCACAGCTGAGCTTATGCTTTAATTCAGTATTTCGTCCAAAATGATACCCTACTTTATAAAAAAACGAGATGGATCTGCCCTTAATCACCAGCGTTTATTGGTCTATATGCATCTTGCAAAAGTCACTATAATAGACTTGGGTATCGATAAGTTGGCTATGGGGGTATGTGAAATATCCAGAATTTTTGTAGGTCAAGTAACGAAACAGGATATTCACCTCCCCTCTCTTTTTAACCCATTGTGTAGTTTGGGCATATTTCCTTTAATCCTCTAATGATGTCAAGAGTAACCTTTGGTCAACATTGTCCACTGCGTGGTTTTAGTAGCCTTTGACCAGCATGAGCACATTTAAAATCCATTTTTAGATCTGACTTGTAAAGACAGGTGCAATACGTCTCCTAACTTTGAAGCCAAATTTGCTAGGTATCTATATAAAGGCAGCATATAAGGCGCTAGTTTTTATCCTCAAAGTTTCATTTGACCTGTGAACTGTGTGCTGAGTACTAGTGCTGAGAACTGCGTGCAAGTTAAGGACCGAATATGGTATGTAAATACAAGGGAAGCCTCGTAAATTTGATATAAATTTAGCGTATAGCTCAGCTATGTTTTTAAAGTTTATTTGGGAATGTTGATACATTTATTGGGAAATGTTATTTTACCTGATATAAATATCCCTATATTTAGTAATAATGTAAAAAATATTACTAAAATGTAATATAGGCTACTCTTAATATGTTGGCTGAGTTGTTTTCTTATGGAAATTTTTATGAAGTTTACGAAGAAATGTTATTTTACCTGATATAAATATTCCTATATTTAGTGATAATGTAAAAAATATTAATATTGAGCACATGTACTGTAGTACGTAATTTAAGATGTAATTAACTCTCTGTACTGTTTACTCTAAATATGTAGCTCGAGTGGTAATTTCTGGGAAATTTGTAAGGCAGTTTCCGAAGAAATGTTATTTTACCTGATATAAATATTCCTATATTTACTGATAATGCAAGAAATTTTAAAATTGCACAGTTTGCTCAAAAATTGTTTACATTACTTATGTAGTTAACTAAAAAAAAAGTTAGTTATGTAAGAAATAATTCAGTATGTCATGCATGAAATGGGAATTTAATTTCTTTTTATGTTTAGGCTACTTTTGTTGTTTTGTATTTCCATTTAATTTGTAAACAAATTGGGAACTCTTAACAACTTTTGGATCAAATGTTTCCATATTAGAAAAAAAAACATTGTTAGCAGGCTTTTCCGTTCAGATTTTAAAAACTTCTTTGCATTTCTGTGTGAATTTTTAAAATTTTTAACGTATAAATTTGGAAGCAACTTTAAAACCATTTTATGTCCAGGGCAGGGCCGTGTCATATGTTTTTCCGTTCAGATTTTAAAAAGTTCTTCGCATTTCCGCATGAATTTTAAATTTTTTAACTTGTACGTTTTCTGTAAATTTCACCATTAATGAATAATGAACTATTTTCTCGCATTATTTCGAGAGATTAATTTCGCGTAAACTAAGTGCTGTTGTTAGAAATTGCTCAAAACTCACAATAATTTTTTTTTACAGCATACCGGAGTTTCCAAATCGCTCAAATCTTACGTGAAATGGCCAGGAACGGTTGGAGAAATGGCGAAGGACTTGGAAAAAAACTGGAGCAACGGCGTACTTCAAAACGAAAAGAAATCTTTGAAAAGTGAAAGCTCGCATCGCAACAACCACCGTTCCAGTAAATCTACTTCCCCCGATGAGGAGGAGGAGGAGGAGGAACCAAAACCGAAAAAGAGGCCCCACTCTAAAGAACACTCTTCTCGATCCGCCGATCATAAAAAGGTGAAAGTCAGCGTGGACGTTGTGAAAAGTTCGAGCAAGAAGTTGCCGGAACCGGTTGCGTATTCTGAGGAGAAACTTTTTGACAGTCCAGCGGTCATAAAAAGGGTGAGCAGCCACGACAAACCTTCCTCCAGAAAGGACAACAAGCAGTGCACGAATGGAGATAAGCAGCAAAGCCAGAAGAAGAGTTCCGACACGAAGACTGCGACCAAGTCTTCTTCTTCTTCCGGCCATAGTTCGAAGGAAAGTCGTGGCAGCAGCGGCAGTTCTAGATCCAGTGACTCGAAAAGTTCGGCCGCTTCCTCCAAAACCAGTGACAGTTCGAAAAAAAGTCGCGTTGCGAATGTTTTTAAGCTACCCCCGGGAGAGTACGAGTTGCCGTCGCTGCCCAAAGAATTGAACTTGAACGGGCCGATGACCTCGGAGAAAAGCAAGAAATCTTCAAAGTCCAAAGACTCTTCTTCCAAGAATAAGAGTACGGCGAAGCTGACCAAGGCGGCCACCGAGGAAGGATTCGACGCCAGCATCGCTTCTTTCGACGAGTGTCTCGGCATCCCGGATTACACTCGATCCGTGAAGAAAAAGAAGCCGAGTCCGGTGATACCCACCCCCGTGATGAAGGTCTTTACCGTCGCACCCTCCTCCACCTCTTCTTCGAGAAGGATGAAGGAGACGTCTTCTTCGGCATCATCCTCGAAATCGGAAAGATCCTCGTCACCCTACGTTGTCAAGACGGAAAGATACTCGCCTCCTTTAGTTCCGAGGGTGAGTATTTTGTCAGAGTTCCTCCCCCAGACCTGGAAAACCTGGAAAAGTCAGGGAACTTGAAAATGACCTGGAACGGTCGGGGAAGAATGGCTTATTTTGAAAAAGTCGGGGAAATTTAATGCAGTCACGGCGATCCAAATTTAATACTTCTACGAGGTTAACTCGGGGCCCATTTTCCAAATAGAAATTTGCAAAAAATGTTCCTCAATTTTGGAGTACAGATTTGCAATATTTTCCACGTTTTCCATGTACAAATTTACAGAATTTTCCGCATATTCTGAGTGTTAATTTGCAATATTTTCCACGTTTTCCATGTACAAATTTACACAATTGTCCACATATTCTGAGTGTTAATTAGCAAAATTTTCCACGTTTTCCGAGTACAAGTTTTCAACATTTTCCGAATACAAAAATTTTCCCATTTTTAAAAAGATTTTCAACGCAATTTTTTTTAACTTTTTTTAAAAAAAATGTCTACGTTAATTTTCAAAATTGTTGTTATTTGGCCTAAATGTAAAAAAAAAAATATTTTCCAGTGTCAATTTTTCTCGTTGTCATTGGTCAGGGAAATCTTTTTAAAACCTGGAAAAGTCAGGGAAGTTGAAAATGAAATTTCTGGGGGAACCCTGATATGCATTTTGGTTGATTTTTTGTTCTTAAATTGTAAATTCGGTTTAATTCGTTATCAAATATTAACTGACAACTCCAAATACAACGAGTAGTATTGAAATACTTTGTTTTCTGAAATCGGCCGCAAAGTTTTGTTAAATGCGAGATTTGAATGAACAATTAGCAAAAATTGCAAAATTCAATTTTAATTTTCAAATTTTGACTAAAATGTCAAATATTTGCTAATTTTTTTATTGCGATATTAGAAATCCGCCATTCAAGATACCGTGCTGTCATCCACCCTTCCCGAAATCCAACCAAACTATAAGCCGTTGAGGACAGCCATTCAAGACATTTATATTCCGCGGCCGAAAAAGATGAGTAAGTTGTGTATTCCGGAAGCGATCCTGAAATTTGTTCCTTGAAATTCCGCAAATTTCCGACAACGTTTTTCTTTCGTCTATACTTAGACACAGAAGTTAGCGACGGGGCGTTCCTCATCAGCTCCCGGCACAACAGGACCCAGGTTTTCTCGGGACGCCGCCAGGGTTTGATGGGCGTGCCCAAGCTTTTTGACCTTTGCATCAAAGTCCTGCAAGAAAACATCGACGGTACGTATTGTGGTGGCAATTTTTTTTGGTGTTTAAAAGTACGGGGTAGCTTAGGATTGTTCGTACGGCGAATGTCCAAAAGTCGGGATTTGTCCGTCTCGTTCATTTATCAATAAGCTAACCGTCGCAATTTACATTTTCAGATATAAGTTACACCGGACTTCCTTACGACGTACTTCAACCGGTTTTAGAAAAATGTACGGCCGTTCAATTGTTTCAACTCGAATATTACAATCCAGTGAGTATCGAGCGTACCTTTTTATTTCCGCCGTTTTTCACCACTCCGAATACCAAATGTAATTTCGGGTCGTAAACTTACTCGCGTTAACTTTTTTTTCGTTTTTAGCATCTCGTGGACGATACCGGAGTGTTGTGGGAAAAACATTGCGAGAGAGAATTCAAAGGAAAGCAATTGGACGAGCACGAAACTTGGAGGGATTTATATCTGGTACGTATTTAAAGGTCCTCCAGGGTTTCCTCAGATCTGGAAAAGTCAGGGAAGAATGACTTTTGTTTGAAAAAGTCAGGGAAATTCAACGTAGTCGGGGCCCATTTGGAAACATTTTTTACATTTTCCCAGTACAAATTTGCAAAATTTGCCACAATTTCTGATGACAAATTTGAAAAATTCCATGTTTTTCGTGGACAAAATTGCATAATTTTCCACGTTTTCCGAGGACAGATTTGCAAAATTGTCCACGTTTTTCGAGGACAAAATTGCAAAACTTTCTACAATTTTCCGATTATAAAATTGTCAAATTTTCAAAATAATGTCATGCAAGTTTTTTTTTTACATGGTTTACTGATTTTTCTATTTTAATTTTCAATATTTCATTAGTAAATTTTAAAAAATATTTTACTGTGTTTATTTTGGAAAATATGTCAATTTTTCACATTCTCATTGGTCAGGGAAATTGTTTTAATACCTGGAAAAGTCAGGGAACAGTCACGGAAGTTGAAAATGAAATTTCTGGGGAACCCTGTCCTCTCGATTAGATAATTAAAAGATGGATTAAGCTTAACGTTGATCGTATTCTAGGAATTTGTCGGCCTTCGTAGCAACTCGCCAAACTCGCCCCCGCATTACTTACTAATCTTTTAACTCGTCCGTTTGAATTTTCAGAGACAAATAGACGAACGAGCCGAAAAACTGAAGAGAGTCACCGCCGCTATATCGGCTTCCGTCGCCAAGTCCGTGCCAGGTAAGCTCCCGGGTCGCATTTGCGGTCGAAGATCGCTCTACATTACTCGTACGCTTTAGTCTATTTAAGCATTCGGTCGTGTTTTCTCCTTTACCGCTAGTGCGACAAACTAAGATGACCGGTATGGATTGTCCCGTGAAGCCACCCCGTAACATCGCGAGGTTACAAGCCAAGAACGGAACGTCCGAACAAAACATCAAGGCGGTCAGCAAACGTTCAACTCTGAAGCAGCAGCTAGCTATGCCTCCTCCCGGCGCCGATCTCGTACCTGCCGCTCCACCTCCTGGAACTTCGTCTTCGGGAAATTCTCAGCAAAAGGAAAAGGCCCGTAAGTAGACGTAAAAATGACCTCCCGCAGCCAACCGGGTTTTCTAGCGCTGAAATCATTCCGTGAAAATGCAACGTTGCGATAAAATGCGTAATATTTTTGTTTTCTTTTTCGCAGCCGTTAAAAAGGTGGCGCCTCTGATGCAAAAAGCTCTGAAGTCCATGAAGAGCCGATATCGTCGTTAGACGACGAGCAGCGCGTCGTCTATGCTTTTTGATAGTTGCCAGGTGGGCAGTCCACTTTTTACATATTTATCCCTTCCTCGGGAAAAGATTTATTTTTTTTTTGTCTTTTTTTTGTTTTTATAAACTTTCCCGAATACCACGAATTTTTCCCCCCAAAAATCGAGTTTTCAATTTAGCACAACACCACCCCCCTTTCCCCCAGAAAATCATCTCATTAATCATCCCTTTCTCTCTAAGATCGATCGTGAAAATCGTGCGAAACGTAATTTATTGGAAAGTAAATTTAACTGGGAAAAAAATGAGTTTTTAACTGCGAAATTATGACGCGGGTTGAGTATACGTGATCCGAAATTCAGAAAAAGTTGAGAAACGTTCGTTCCTATTGGTTCGATACTTGGAAACGTTTTAATCCACAAAATCATCGATGTAGTATTGTGTAAAATTGCTTTTGGATTTTAAATCATCGATGTAGTATTGTGTAAAATTTCCTTCCAGTAACAAAATCATCGATACTATTGTGTAAAATTACTTTTGGATTTTAAAATCATCGATACAATTGTATGAAATTATATTCCAGTGACAAAATCATTGATACTTTTGTTGAAAATAATATTCTGGTGACAAAAACATTGATACTATTGTATGAAATTTATTTTTGATAACAAAATCATCGATACTATTGATTGAATCTACTTTCGGCCAATAAAATCATTGATACTATTGTATCAAATTACTTTTGGATAACAAAATCATCGATACTATTATATGAAATTACTTTTGGACAACAAAAACATTTATACTATTGATCGAAATTACTTTACGCTAACAAAATCATCGATACTATTGTATGAAATTACTTTTGGATAACAAAATCATCGATACTATTGATTGAAATTACTTTTGGTCAGTAAAATCATTGATACTTTTTTTTCTGAAATTACCTTCCGGATAACAAAAACATTTATACTGTTGAGTGAAATTACTTTCGGCTAACAAAATCATCGATACTTTTGTGTGAAATTATCTTCCGGTGACAAAAACATTGATACTATTATATGAAATTACTTTTGGACAACAAAAACATTTATACCATTGATTGATATTATTTTCGGCTGATAAAATCATTGATACTATTTTATGAAATTACTTTCTGGTAACAAAAACATCGATACTATTGATTGAAATCGGCTAATAAAATCATTGATACTTTTGTAGAAAATTGTTCTGTTGACAAAACATTGATACTATTGTATGAAATTACCTTTGGATAACAAAATCATCGATACTATTGATTGAAATTACTTTCGGCTATTAAAATCATTGATACTTTTGTATGAAATTATCTTTCGGTGACAAAATCATTGATACTTTTGTAGAAAATTATGTTCCGATGAGAAAAACATTAATACTATTGTATGAAATTACTTTCGGATAACAAAATCATCGATACTATTGATTGAAATTACTTTCGGCTATTAAAATCATTGATACTATTGTATGAAATAATCTTTCGGTGACAAAATCATCGATTCTTTTGTTTAAATTTGCCGTCGGATGACAAAATCATCGATACTTTTGTGTAAAATTACTTTTTGCATGAGGCCTATGAGAAACTCAAATTTGCTCAACCCGTTCGAAATTCGTGGGTGAAATTGCTACGTTGAAAACGATTTTCTACGAGCGGGAAGAAATTTTTACGAGAAACTTGTCACCCTTACGTGTACAATTGGTTTGTATATAACTCGGAGTGATCTTTAACTTGAACGAGATAAATTCTACTTTGAAATGATCCGATCTCTAGACAATCGTTTAATTTCGCATTTGCCTTCAACGTTCCTGCTTTAGCCTCGTGGCAAGTTTGCCGAAGAAAATCCGGATTCTCGGAGATTCAGGTTTGATTTTGAATTTATGGTACTTTTTGCGACTAGTTTTGTGGTTTCTTGAAATTTTCTAGTTGTTTTTGGTTGCTTCTGTTTTTGTTTTTTTCCAACGTCTGATCAGTTTTTTTTGTTACAGGTTCATTTTTGAGTGTCAACTCTACATACCTTATTAATTCTGTCTGCTATGCATTTGTCCCCGCATATCACGAGGTAATGATTAGATTATGTCAACTGGCCAGTAATTTTAACAACTTTAGGTTAATTTCCAAACAGTTGATTTCATATAATTAAGTTACAAATTACCCGGGATAATTTTTACTGAAAGACAAGTAAAAACGACGGCGATTCGAGAAAAATCTGGCGTTTTTCTCGAGAAAATTGCACTTTTTATCACTAAAAACTTTCCAGAAAATGACACGGTTTTTGATATAAAGGCCGACTATTTTTACAGCAAAACCACACGTTGTTTTTTTTCAGTAAAAATGTGATTTTACAAGATGACTGCACGTTTGACTTTTTTAGACTTTTTCTTTAAAAAGGCGATTTTTCCAGAAAACTAATTTTTTCTATCAAAGAATGACATTTTTTACAAAATCATAATTGTATAGAATAAAACTACACAATATGTTGTAAAAACAACATTTTATCAAAACATTAAATTTGTTGTTAAAAGTTAAAATTTATTTTTAAAATACTCATCTCGCATTTTTGTACTTTTTACCGATGCGCAAGAGTAAACCACACGATTTTCTTAATAAAACTGCTGGTTTTTTTTTCATAAAAAGACTTTCCAGAAAATGACCCGTTTTTTGATAAAAAGTAAGACTATTTTTCCAGAACAACCGCACGTTTTTAGTAAAATGGTAATTTTTCCAGATTGTCCAGAAAAGTCTAAAATGCACTTTTAGACTACTTTTTTAAAAAACAATAAACTATTTTTCCAGAAAACTACACTTTTTTCAGTCAAAGAATGACATTTTCCCCCAAATCCCAATTGTATAGAATAAAAAACTACAAAGTGTTGTAGAAACAACATTTTATTCAAGCAATAATTTTTTTTGTAAAAACTTAAAAATTCATTTCTAAAATACTTATGTCTCATTTTGCAAGCTTTTGCCGATGCGCGAGAGTAAACGATACATCACACGTCACGTTTATTAAGAGTAAATAATTTATTCGTAAATACGCGGTGGCAACATTTGACGAAACTTCCTCGAGATATGCGGCAGAAACCGAGAATTTAGGAAGACCGTAAATTTCCCCGCGCGCAATAAATGGCAACTCATGTTGTGTATTTTTAAACGTTACATTCTCACGGCCAATTGATAAGACGTTTGTAAAAGGACTTTGAGGCCTGGCATGAATCCGCTGATCTCAGAAAATGCTCCGGTGGCCACAATCTGAGAGTGAATATTTAACGCCGATGCGTAATCGCCGTGCTGAACGGTTTGCACGATTTGATGGAGACCGAGAATGGTGTTGGGCGACAACTGAAAAGTCAGGAAAGAATGATTTATTTTGAAAAAGTCAGGGAAATGCAACGTATTAATGTTGTCACAATCCAAAATGAAACGCTTCTACGCGGTTAGCTCAGGGACCATTTGCAAACTTTTAAAGATTTTCAACGGTAGAAATTCGCAAAAATTGTCGAAGTTTCCCGAAGGAGAAATTTTCAAACTTGTCGTAATGCAAATTTGCAAATTTTTAAAAGCTTTTGAGTACAGACTCGTACAATTTTCTACAGTTTCCGAGGAAATATTTGCAATATTTTGAACAAATTTTCAAACGTTTTGAGTAAGATTTGTAAAATTTGTACAGTTTCCGAGGAAATAATTGCCATATTTTGCACAAATCTGCAAATTTTCAAACGTTTCGAGTACACATTTGTAAAATTTCTACAGTTTCCAAGGAGATATTTGCAATATTTTGCCCAAATTTGCAAATTTTTCAAACGTTTTTGAGTACAGACTCGTACAATTTTCTACAGTTTTTCCGAGGAGATATTTGCCACATTTTTAACTGATTCCAAGGACAAATCTTCCAAGTAAAAATCTGTAAAACTAAACATTTTCCGCATACGAACATGTGAAATTTTGAAAATTGTGGATAGCGTTGGCATGTTCCAATTTTGACATCGTCATTGGTGAGAAAAATTTGTTTAAAAATTTGGAAAAGTCAGGGAAGTTGAATATGGAATTTCTGGGAAAACCCTGACTAATTTAACATTGATAAAAAAAACAATTCTCACCTCGTTCTCTCTCAATTTCTCGTAAAGAAACTCCAGTTTCCTCGAAACATCTTCGAGTTTCCTTTTAATTTGCTGCGAAATTCAATTGAAAAACTAAAGCTTACCATTTCTGATTATTTGATTATTTTATCAAAAATAAACTTCTGATACGCTACCATGTTGTTGTTTTGAGCCGAACACTTGTTCTTCAGCTCCTCGAAGACGTCGTTCAGTATTTGATGCTCCTTGGGGATAAGCTTGGGCGGCTTTGGAGGAAGTATGTTGGGCGATGGCTAAATGCGACCAGAAATTTCGAGTTTGATTATAAAATTTTAACTAAAAGGCATTTTATTCCATAGTTTTTGATGTCATGCTCACAGGTGGTGGTTCGAAGGTTGGCTGTTGTTGCTGCTGTTGTTGTTGTTGTTGATGTAGGTGCGAGTACATCGCTTCAGGATGGTGGTGGCCTTGAGGCTCGTTCGGAGCCTGATACATCTGCATGTTCGGATTGGTGTAGTAGTTCATTTCCGGCGGTGCCTGTTCGGGCATTCCTCCGAACAGCGGATGGGTTATGGGAGCGGGCGTGTCGTACTCTGGCTTAGCCTGAAATGAAATTGTGAGCCAAATATTACTAATTTACAGTTGGGACTAATGCAGGGTTCCCCCAGAAATTTCATTTTCAACTTCCCTGACTTTTCCAGGTTTAAAAAAAATTTCCTGGCCAATGAAAACGTTAAAAATTGACGCTGGAAATTTTTTTTTTTAAATTTACTAACGACAATTTTGGAAATTAACGTAGAATTTTTTTTTTTAAATTTAAAAAAAAATTGCGTGGAAACGCAAATTTTTGGCAAAAGCAAAAAGTGGGAAATTTTCCAATTTTGTAATCGGAAAATGTGGAAACTTTGTACTCGGAAAACGTAGAGAATTTTGCAAATTATTACTCGGAAAACGTAAAAAATTGTGTACATTTGTACGTGGAAAATTTTGCAGATCTGTACTCCGAAAACGCGGAACATTTTTGTAAATTTCTGCTCGGAAAAATGGGCCCTGAGCTAACCTCTTAGAAGTGTTAATTTTTGGATCGCCACGGCTGCGTTAAATTTTCCTGAGTTTTTCAAAATAAACCATTCTTCCCCGACTTTTCCAGGTCATTTTCGGGTTCCCCGACTTGTCCAGGTTTTCCCGGTCTGGGGGAACCCTGTAATGTATTTTGGAGTTCTTGAGCAAAATTGTTCAAAAACACTTTCAAAAATACTTTGAAAATAGCGAGAGACAATCCCCATGTCCCACTAAAAAAGTTTTGACCTTATAAGTATAAACACCACCCTACTTTATTTTGAGGCTGATCAAGCGGAGGCGGATCGTTCCAACCTGGCTTGCAGTTGACTTGGTAAGCGGGGAACGCAGGAGGAGGCAAAGTTGGCACGACCGGATTCGCATCTATAGAAAAAATGGGACAAACTTTGATATTTCTGTTTTTTTCTGTCAAAAGATGCAAAGATTGACGACACGATCGTAGCTCGTACCGTTCGGATGAGGATACTGAGGCTGGAGATACTGGTGAGGTGGGTCGGGATAAGACGGATAGTTGGCGGGCTGATGACCGCCGCTCAACTGCTGCGGGAATCCACTGCGAAAGTTTGAAAACAAAAAAAAAAAAAGGTAAGGCGATAACGTTCGATGGAATTTGGCGTAAAATGATCACGAGTGAAATTGCAAAAAAGTGATTTACGAAGGATCGATGCTGGGTTGCGAATATGGCGTTCCGTAGCTGGGCATTTGGCTTTGCACGGATGCATCCGGAATGTAGGCGGGATACTTATGGGACAAATGCCCTAAGGAAACAGAAAATGCTACGGGCTCGACAATTTCGAAAGGCACGATAATTCACGGATGTTTTTTACGCGAGGCGTTACCTCTGGCAATTGTCGGAGCAGGATTGATTGGCGGCACTGGCGCAGGAACCATGGGTTGCGCCAACATTTCGTCGCTCCAGCTCGCCGACCTGCTGCTCCTTTGCTGCATCGAGTACGGCTGCTGTACCGGGTTGAAAATCTGCGGAAAAAAAGATGAGTTTAAGCGGAAGACCGCGGTGAATCCCGCATGATTTCTTAGCGATGCGAGTTCTCACCTGCGACGGCTGTTTGTTTTGCATCGGTTGCTGCGGGATGTTCGACGCCGGCTTTAAAATGCCCTTGGCGGAGTCCCTGCGGTAACCGGCGTTGGGTGCGGCTGTCGGTTGCATCCCTATGCCTAACGCACCGGTCAGCCTTTGACGCAAGTTTCGGATATCGGCCTAGCGAAAGTAACGGAGCATCATTTTTAGGAGTCGTTTGAAAGAGATTTTTAGGGAGTCCACGAAAAGGGTTGTGAAGCGGTCTACGGGTCATGACCGAGTATTTACCTCTTCGTCGGACAAAGATTGCAAGTGCAAAAGGGCAGTCGAGAGCTTTCCTTGGGCGGCCAAGTAATTGGAATAGTAGTGCAACTTGCTGGCCAGAACCGGATTGTTGTTCTGCGTTCCGGCCTTGTTCGAAAGCAGCATGGCCTGCCGCAGAATCGTCACCTGCTCGATGAGCTCCTGATGCGCAAAAATACGAAAGATCAGGACAAGTTGGAAGAAATGGCAGCTGGGTTAAATCGGCGTAATCGAGAACTCGAAGAACCTGTAGGGTGTTGGGATTGCAGCAGTCCGATGTCAGCTTGGACCAACATTCGACTAGCTTGGGAACGTTGCCGGCGCAGATGTAGCAGAGGGCGGCGTGCAGATCGGAATCTTTCGAGGACTCTTGCTCCAGTCGGCGACCCAGTATTTCTGCATTTCAAAATTCAAAATTTGAAACATCGAACGAGTAAGTGAAATAACTGATTTCTTGCACACTCACCGCACAGTGATGAGAATTCTTCATGGTCAGAGTAGGTCAAAGCCCCCGCTAACGCTTCCTTCCAAGAATCTAAACTGCAAGTGGATATCAGCTGGTTCCAATGACCCAAAACTATCGCCGATACCAACTGCAACGGGTGAAACCCACGAATAAGTTGAATGTTCCAGGGTTCCCCCCAGAAAATTTACTTTTCAACTTCCCTGACTTTACCAGGTTTTTTAAAAAAAATTCCTTGACCAATGATAATGTTAACAATTGACATTTTCCAAAATCTACACAGGTAAAATATTATCAAAATTTACTAATGAAATTTTGAAAATTAAAATAGAAAAATTTAAAAAAATGAAAAACTAAATTTGCATGAATAAATTTTGAAAATTTGACAATTAAGTATTCGGAAAAAGAAAGTTTTGCAAATTTGCACTTGGAAAACGTTGTCGTAGAGAAATTTGCAAATTTCGTACGAGGAAAACATCAGGATTTTGCAATTTTGTAATCTGAAAACGTGGAGAATTTTGAAAATTTGACAACTAAGTATTCGGAAAATGTAGAAAGTTTTGCAAATCTGTACTTGGAAAACGTTGTCGTAGAGAAATTTGCAAATTTCGTACAAGGAAAATGTTGGGAATTTGCAATTTTGTAATCTGAAAACGTGGAGAATTTTGAAAATTTGACAATTTAGTATTCGGAAAATGTAGAAAGTTTTGCAAATTTGTACTTGGAAAACGTGGAATTTTTTTTTGCAAATATGTACTTGGAAAATGTGGAAAATTTTGCAAATTTATCCTCGGAAACTTGCAAATTTTGTAATTTTGTACTGGGAAAATGTAAAAATGTTTCCAAATGGGACCTAACAACGTTGAATTTCCCTGACTTTTTCAAAAAAAAAAGTTATTCTTTCCTGACTTTTCTAGACATTTTCAAGTTCCCTGACTTTTAAAGGTTTTCCAGGTCTGGGGATCGAACCCTGTATTCCGTATTCGATAACCTTCAGATCCAGTTAATTTTGACAGAAATCTTACTTTGGTTAGACTATTGTTGGCATTTTTCTGGAAGTAGGCTTGCTGAGCCTTTGCCAAAAGACCATTTCCTCCAACAATTCCCAACAAGATGGCATCCACGATGCGGTCATTTTTAATGCACGAATCAACGGCAGCTTCAAGCTTGCCGCTCAGCAGCAATCGAGCCACGGATCCTTCCACATCTAATCAGGATAAATAAACAGACTGATGGACATCCTTTCAAGAGGTATTTGCGTCTTGGTGGTTTAAATTTGCTCGGCAGTTGTTCGTGAATAGTTTTCTTACGCACTTACCCTGTTCGTTAGGAATTACGAACGGAACGTCCAAACTCCAATTAGTACTTTCGCATTTAGCGATGGCATCGAACGCGGCCGATTCGGGCTACGGTGAATAAGAAAATCCGTTGAAATTCAGTTTTTAAATGGACTAAAACCCAAGGTGAGACTGACGAATAAAGTTACCGTGGCAAAGTCGTCGTTATTCGAGACTTCTCCGTTCTCTTCCTGTTTCGCAGGTTCGGCGTCTAAGGTATCGTGACCCAGAAGAGACATAAACGCCGATTTTGGATTGCCGTCGAAGTTGGCCTGTCGAAGAAATTTGAAGTTGGACGTTAACTCTTACGGTGCACTCATCGAACGAAGGTTGGAACAATTAAACATATTTTAAGCGCAAGAGGGGTGTTCATTAAGCAGGGTTCCCCCAGAAATTTCTTTTTCAATTTCCCTGACTTTTCCAGGTTTTAAAAAAAATTTCCCCGACCAATGACGACGTGGAAACTTGACATATTTTCCAAAATTGACACTGGAAAATATTTTTTAAAATTTACTAACGACAATTTTTTGAAAATTAACGTAGAAACTTTTTTAAAAATTAAAAAAAGTTGCATGACAATTTTTTAAACTGGGAAAATTTTGTATTCGGAAAATGTTAAAAGTTTGTGCTCGAAAAAAGTGAGAAGTTTTGCAATTTTGTTCTCGGAAAATGTGGAAAATGTGTATTCGGAAAAAACCTGGAGAATTTTGAAAATGTGGACAATTTTGCTAACTTGTAATCGGAAAATGTGGAAAATGTTGCAAATTTGTACTCCAAAAATGTGGAAATTTTTTGCAAATTTCTACTCAGAAAATGGGCCCCGAGCTAACCTCGTAGAAGTATTAATTTTGGATCGCCATGACTGCACTGAATTTCCCTGACTTTTTCAAAATAAACCGTTCTTCCCTGACTTTTCCAGGTCTGGGGGAACCCTGATAAACACGTTGTGCATTTTTGCTCTGAAATGCCTTCAAAAGTTTAAAAAACGCTGCTGAGCCACTATCTCCTCGGACTCCATCTTTGCGTTCCGATTTTAAGCAGGCGTAACTTTTGAAACGTATCTTTTAATGTTGAAATAGGTTCGGGAACGATGGAAGAATTTTTCCAACGACATTTCATAAAACTTGATGCAGCAGTTTTTTTTTTAATCATTGCGGAAACTTAACGAACACCACTCCTGGTTTCGTATTTAAAATGACTTAAAAATTGAATTTCAAAACGCGATTCTAAAGGTGTTGTCAAAAGTTAGTAGTTATCGAAACGTCGAAGAAAAAAACTTACCCTAAGAAAACTCCAAACCTTCTTGGACGATTCGGAGTTACTGTTGGCGATTTTAAGTTCGCAGAACTCGGCATAATTGCCATTTTGCAGCACGTTTTCCAACTGATTGGCTTGGCTTACGAGCTGAGGCTCCGTGATCACTTGGCTGATGTGCACCACAGGCGATGGAAACGGCGCTTGCGGGTTGCTGTTGGACGCTGGGTGCAAGTATTCGAACGTTACCAGCTTTCCACCAAACTTACCGAGAAAAAAAATGAGGATAATAATGTCGCGAGACTTTTACAATTATTTAAGACGCTGGAAAAAGAGAAAATTGTGGACGAAACTATTTAGTACCCCGAATGTACCGCCGACCGGTCGCCGCAACCATTTGGGAGGTTTCTTCAACATCACCGTCTGTTCAACCGCCGGAGCAGGGACGTTGATGTTCTGGGGCTGGTAATTCTGCGAGGCTCCCATGAATGCTTCGGCGATCTAAGCAAAAAGTTTTTTTTTATTATTTGGGGAACAGAAATTTCACCGAGCTCGCACGTTTCACAGGCTTCCCCCAAAAATTTCATTTTCAACTTCCCTGACTTTTCCAGGTTTTAAGAAAATTTCCCTGACCAATGACAACGTGAAAAATTGACACTGGAAAATATTTTTTTTAAATTTGTTAATTTTGAAAATTAATTAACATAGAAATTGTTTTTAAAAAAGTTTTAAAAATTGTAGGAAAATTTTTTTAAAATGGGAAAATTTGTGTAAAATTTGTACTCGGAAAAGCTAGAGAATTTTGAAAATTGGTACACGGAAAACGTGGACAATTTTGCTAATTTGTACTCGGAAAACGTGGGAAATGTTGCAATTTAATACTCAGAAAATGTGGAAAATTGTGAAAATTTGTATAAAATTTGTACCTTGAAAACCTAGAGAATTTTGAAAATTGGTGCACGGAAAACGTGTACAATTTTGCTAATTTGGACTCGGAAAACGTGGGAAATTTTGCAGTTTAATACTCAGAAAATGTGGAAAATTGTGAAAATTTGAACATGGAAAACGTGAAAAATTCTGCAACTCTGTACTCCGAAAATGTGGGCAATTTTTACAAATTTCTACTCGGAAAATGGGCCCTGAGCTAACCTTGTAAAAATAGTAATTTTGGATCACCATGACAGCATTGAATAAACGTTCTTCCCTGACTTTTCCAGGTCATTTTCAAGTTCCCTGACTTTTCCAGTCAGTGCTGAACCCTGTTTCAGCAGTGCGATGTACAGTCGAACCATGTTAAGATGAACTCGACGGCACCATCAACCATCGATGGAATTCTCCATTTTGTAGAGTAAATATATCGCGGTAGACTGCAACTTAAAAACAGAATTTTTGCCATTACCTTCGAACTAGGTTGCAGCTGTTGCTGCGATCCCATCAAGGAATAAATGCTGACGTGACCGTCGAAGGAACAACTCGAAATCAGACCGGGATTCCGCGGACACCAAGCCACGTCGAAACACCATTGGTTGCTGGTGGGAATCTCGCAAACCACCTGGAACGAACCGCGAGTAACGCGGTAAGGTTAAAGATTCATAAAAACACTCGGAAGCATGAGTTATAAACGCTCACCTCGCCACCGATTTCGTTGCTATTGGGATTCCAGCACAAGATGCGGCTGTCTTTTCCACTACTTAACAGGAGATCCGAATCCCGCGGACACCAGGCTAAAGACAGCAAACCGCTAAAAAAACAAAACGAAACACGAGGCGGTTAAGGATTTGACATCGCTCGCCAGATGATGGATGATCATTTGAAAAAAAAGTATGTCCCATTTGATAAAAGGAGACCAACCGTTGATGGTTTTCCATGGTTTTCAAGGGCGAAGTGGCGAAACGAAGATCCCATAACTGAATGAACGGAGTTTGGTCATCTTCGGATGCCAGGCACATCTGGGTGGCGACCTCGGGATGCCACGTGACTACGTTGCATCTCATCTGCAACCAACGAGGTAAGGAGATAACTTATTTCAGAAAATACGTCTTTGGATAACACGACCGAAAATGACGCTCCAGACATACCCTCGACGTACTGCCGCTGACTTTGATGATGGGTTCGTTTTTCCGCAGATCCCAAACAACGCAACGCGTGGCGAACGTGGAGGCCAAGATGTGCTGAACCTGACAATTCCAAGAGATGCAAGTGACGTCGTCCGCAGGCTGAGATTTGGCCCCCGGTGACATGGGGGAGTTCGGATTATTCAAGTCCCATATGAAGATCTCGGAGTCGCTGGCTCCCGAAGCCAAAAGGTTAGTCTGTGTCGAAGAAATACGAATAATCAAGAAATACCAGTTCCAAAAAAAACGTGAAAACTAGGGAAATTCAATGCCACATTTTTCGGCACAAACTCTAAAAAACTCACTTGAAACGGATTGAAATCCAAAGCGCGGACCGGTCCGGTGTGCTTGTCACGCTGAAAAATCAAAGCCTCGCCATCTCCCGAAATTATCCTGTTCGGATCGTATACGAAAATGTGACCATCGTCGCACCCGGCCACGACAACGCCGCTCGTGGTCTCGCGGTTTAAGCCCAGACCGCCCCAAGCCAACTTGTGAAACCTGAAAATCAGAAATGCCACGAAATAACATTCGAGTCGCCTCGAGATATCTAGTTTGACTTCAAAGCGCTTCGAACTCTGTAATTGTTTTTAAAATTACGAATTTTAGGTTTGTGGGGGGAAAAGGGAAGGGTGGGGAAGAGAGCTTAACCCAAAATGCGGGGAACGTACCTGCTATCAGTGGACAAACTTCCCTTGCACAGCATGTCCAAACCAGGTTCTTGAAAATTCAATTCGTAGATTTCGAGCGCAGACTTGGTGCTAAAGGAACAAAGCATTTTCGCATTTTAGTTTCATGCGTAAAACTGAAATTGGTCATCGATAGTTTAATTAATCTATCATTTTTTGAAAATCACCTGAAAGTGGCGTCGAGTTGTTGGGCCGCTGTTCCCATCGCCAAATAAATGGGATAGTGGCTGGCTGGCGACCAGGCCACATTCGCCGTGCGGTCTACCTCCTTGACCTTCATGGTTTTTCGTCAATTTTAGACAGTTTGTTATCTGAAATTCAAAGAATAACGAGCAATTATTATACTATTAAAACATTATTATTATTATTACGCGAGCTTTCGTTTTAAGATAGGATTAAATTTCAAAATTTATTTCTCATCTCTAAGTATGATTCGTCGTTCATTTTTATACAATTGTTGACTGTTTTTATTTGATTTTTATGAAGTTAAATTGTTAACTGTTTTTATTTGATTTGTTCGATTATAACTTTTCGTTAGGTATTGGATTAGCTATATGCCTGATACAAATTTCGCAGTACGAAATCAACTTTAAAAAAAAACGAATTGGAGCTTGCCAACCCTGGTTTTGAACCTAGGTTTCCCAAAATGCGAGGCAGTGAGCTGGACCGCATGACCACTCGGTCAACATTGCTGGTTGTAGACGAGATGATCGTAACGATCCTGATATTTTCTTTTTGAATTAACTGAATTAAGACTCTCGAGGTCAGTTATGATCCTAAATATGTTAGGATTTATGGTGGTGCTCGTGAATTTTTTTATCATGAAATATTGAATTTTGCCATCACGAGTCACTGAATTTTCCATACGAAACACTAAATTTTGCTATTACGAAATACTAAATTTAGCTATTATAAAACACAGAATGTTGCTGAATTTTGCTACTATGAAATGCAGAATTTAGCTGAATTTTGCTGGTATGAAATACAAAATTTGGCTGAATTTTACCAGTATGATATCCAGAATTTAGCTGAATTTGACTAGTTTAATTAGTGATTTTTTCTAGTATGAAATGCGGAATTTAGCTGAATTTTACTAGTATGAAATCAAGAATTTAGTTTATTTTGCTGTTTATGAAAATACAGAATTTCGTTGAATTTTTCTAGCATGAAATCCAGAATTTAGCTGAATTTTGCTAGTGTGAAATCCAGAATTTTGCTAAACATACTAGTATGAAATACAGAATTTAGCTGCATTTTTCTAGTATGAAATACAGAATTTAGCTGCATTTTGCTAATATGAAATACAGAATTTAGCTAATATGAAATACAGAATTTAGCTAATATGAAATCCAGAATTTATCTAGAGCGAATTAGTTGAATTTCACAAGAAAAATACACGAAAAAGTTATGAATAGAACCCACACCTATTGTCATTCATGATTTACGTCAATTAATTAACATGTCGATAAAATTTTTATATTTTCGTTCGTTTTGTTTAAAATTTTGTTAACAAACTTCTACCACCTATCAAATTACTGTACATATAAGTCTACCATACTTATGCTATATCTGACATGTGAAAAGCGATATGGCAACGGTAG
>JAQGAO010002240.1:0-20388 GCA_034697705.1 Ommatoiulus sabulosus | reverse complement strand
CTATCACTCCTTGAACTGCCTGGGTCAATCTGTTTCTGAATTTATTTGAAGTTTCGGGGAAAATTTGATGCAAAATTTAAATTTAGGGCGAGGTGAATTTCTCTTTTGCGTTATAAATAAGTTAATTGAATCAACTACAATGAATCTACAACGGAATCACCCGTCTACTACACATTAAGAATATACAAATCCAGTAATTATTAAAGAAGTCTACAAACGTACACATACGCTGTACTTTACTTGGCACGACAACTTAAAATTTAAGTTTTCCAGTCTTCTTCATGGACGTCTTCTATGCTTTCAGTACATCATCAACAATGTTATGTTCCTCTAACTAAAAAGCCCTTACGGAAAAACAAAAATTCATTAATTTATAAACAAAAAATTATGCGTTAAATGACAATACCATATAGGCTATAACTTATCACAAATTTCTTCACCTGACTTGGACGCATTTTTCACATTTTCAACCTCCATAAGTCCTTGAAACTGTTTTAATTAAGTCGTCGTGATATACAGGTAGACATCAATTTGTTCGGCTTGACAGGTGCAGAATATATATTTTGCACCATTGATGTCTTCGGGCGCGCTGGACGCTCATTGGTCAGAAACTGACCAATGACGTTAATCAGCTAACTCTAGTATGGTCACTTCGACTTTACTTGTAATTATTGTGGACCAGAATTTGTGAAGATAGAGAGAAAAATGTCTCCAAAACCGAACTTTAATGAAATGATTTCGATTTTTTGCCATACCTATTTGGGAACTTTTTTAAGAACTTTTTTTGGAATCTCTACATCATGTTCGTAAAAATGAGAGTTTGCCTGGAAATGTTAAGTTTAAATTGGGTTAGGTTAAGGTTTTGGAAAACATGTGCTAACTGTTCGATACATTTACATTGAGAACAATTTTTGTTTATTTATTTATCTGTGAAAACATTTGACGTTGTGGAAAATTGTACAGCGTGGTTTTGTCCCTTTTTGAAAGGTAGTTGTCTGATAGAATAATTTGATGGTTTTGGTAAACTTTTACTTTGTTTGGATATAATTTTTTTTGGACAAATTGTTTCTGCTTTTGTTAAAATAATGTGTGCTATTTTTTTTAATATTGGGTCGAAAATTAATGACCTCATTTTTGGCAGTTTTATTCATCCGGCAGGTCAAATAATCCATTAAATTTACGCTCGGTTATAGAGCATAGCTGGTGCATATTCGATTTATTCAAGAATGACTGGAAGATTGAATCCCAAAACTGTTGAATATATCAATTATCAGAAGAAAAAATTGGACAGCCGGAGAATTGGTGAAAATGAAGTAAGTACAAGAAATCTTTATCTTTTTTCGTTTAATTTTGTGTATAAATATCTTGCAATGATCTTTAAAAATGACAAATTGAATCATTATTTTCCCTTTTATTATAATCAATTCGTGTACTGGAAAAACTAAGAAGTCGAGTACGGATGAGAAATGCATATTTCAAAGTAAGAGCATATATGCATGTATAATTGTATTAAGGGTTTGATTATATACATGTATTCACTTTGATTCAGATGAATTAATAAAATTTGGTAAATCTTGACAGAAGATTTACGAATCACACTTAAATTTTCGGTTGTGATACACCGAAACCTCGTCATTTAATACATTACCAAAAGTTCTGCAAAATTTATTCTTAAACGTTCCATATATTCTTCCTCAAAATTAATATTTTTCAATAGTTTTAATCTTTTCAATGTGTTTCTTACATAACTATAGCATTTATCATGGTTTTCTTTAATAAATTTCATTTTACAACTTTTAAAAATAAAAACCAGATTTAATTGTATTTACTTTACAAACTGCTTCTGCCTTGAAATACGTGTATAAAACAATTTAAAAGACATTGTATTTGCTTGGTAATATCCGGTTCTTGCATGAGTTCGATGTTTGGCCCAACTTTATCCGACATTTGTGTGCTTATTTTTGACTTGACATTCACTGGCATCAGAATGATTTTTATCAGCTCTTCCACAATGGAATGTGCCAATGTCAGGGAATGTTAACTTAACTGCGATGTTTTAAATTATGCAAAAGTAAATAAAATAAATGAAATAGCCATTGTCATATTTCGGGATATTTTAGGCATGGCTAAAAATCAGTTGAATATCATTTGATTAATACATGTACGGCTTTAGTGTAAATTCTGTTTTATTCTCTCATCGGAATATATGGGACCGATGCGTGGGTTAATGAGCTATTGTATGTACAGCAGTACAAGTATATTCCAATATAATGTCAATGCATTTCCAACAGGAGATCGTTATTAATGAGTAAATTCTCAAATTGTTAACCGCCATGTTTTTATTATAATTCGCTGATATTTTTCAATTTTTACCTAATTTAAAGATTGGTCATGGATGAGTTTTTATTTACTCATGGAAAAGCATAGAAGTCTGTGCAAACAAATGAAACAAATAGTTGTCACTTCACTGTCTTAATTTTTTTTCTGACAACAAACTAGGATTTCCGAAGCGATTCAGATGTATAAAAAAATGGCCAGGTCATGGTGGTGAATTTGCCATACCGGTAGCGTTGTGTGATTACTGAAAATACAATAGTCAACGTGATGTCCATGAACAGTTCCATGAAGCGAACAATAAAAAAGAGAATAAATCAGTCCAATGCTGAGAAGAGAGAATTCAACGAGGAAATCACCAAAAATTTCTAGGACATGTACTCTGGAACTTCCTCATTTAGCGCATTACCAAAAGTTCTGCAGAATTTATTCCTAAACTTTACCTTTTTCTTCTCATAACCTATGGTGTTTATCATTGTTTTCTTGAATAAATTTCATTCTATAATTTGAAAAAATGTTAACCAGATCTAAATGTATTAATTCATTTTACAAAGTCCTCTGAAATACATGTATAAAACCATTTAAAAGACAAGGCATATTTGCTTGGTAATATCCAGTTCTGGGAATTCAATATTTGGAGAAAGGTTTATCCGAGATTTTTCTGGTTATTCTTGACTTAATTGCTTGGTATACACTTTTTATCAACTTTTCCACCAAGATACTGTATGTGCCGATGTCAGGAATTACACAAAGGTTTATTTTTGTAACATTAGCTCAATTTCAGGTTATTTTAGGCATGACTGAAAATAAATCAGTTGAATATTATGAAATTTTGTATTTGCATTCGATAACTATGTCTTTACTGTAAATTCTGTTTGTTTCCCACAAATTGGTGGCAAATAGCTCTCGTCTCTGGCGTAGAGGATCGGAATATATGGGGCCATGGGTTGAATATACTACACACTTATGTAGTATACTACATATAGTTGACTAACTACATATAACATATACATGTATGTGTATGTTTTTCAACGAGAGATCATTATTATTCCTTATTATTATTAATTTAAAAAGTACATGTATAACAAATAATTAAAAAATCATTCAAGATTGAATGCAAGTGTACCTTTACTTGATTTGATTTCAAACTATCTTGAATTATTATTATTCGCTTACACATAAAAAATTGCAAATTAAAAAAGAAAATTTGTGAAAACAGAGTCCTAAATGGATTGAATTCCTATAGAACACGACCGAATAAAGTAACGTCAATACCTTTTGTTTTCAATTTAAATTGAGAGGAGAAAAAGTTTAAGATAGGAGAAAGGTACAGCAGAAAGGGGTAAACTTTTCAAAATTTACAATTATACAAGTTATATTTGGAATAAAATTTAAATTCTATAGACTATATTTCGAAATTGGAAGCATGCAGGCAATTGCGAATTTTCCAAAATAATTTCCTGAATACTTTTGTATAAATATTAAAAATGTTACATCAAGCTAGGATGTGTGGACGAATTGGCGTTGAAGAATACTCATTTTAAGATCATTTCCAATCAATTTCTCGTACACATTTGAATGCTATCCATAAGAATTTTAAAGTTGTCTGCAGTTCATCAATGTCAGACAAGGAAATTACATTTATGGAGGAAGTTGGGGTCTTCCACGATAATAAGTATAATAATTCATCAAATTAAGGTAGTAAATCCAGTCATTTATTTTTAATAGTTATTCCACATTATTTGATAGTGGCACACTACATGTATGCCCGCATACAGGGATATTGTTCACATTATTGAAATACATTTTACCTCATATACTTTATATGCAAATGTATAGAAAAATAAGGGACAATAAGGAATCTGTTGTACATGTTGTCTTATATCAACTATTTTCAAATTTTGTAACTTGAGCATTTGCGTTACAGAACCGATTATCTATATAACCATGGAAAATAACTGAAAGCAAATTTCACGAACAGCAATCCAAACTAATTCTCTTAACCCGATTCTGGCCATTAAAATATTGAGCTGTTCAGTCTGTTCTGTCGGTTCGTTGGCGATCAGATTTCGTCTGTCTCCATCTTGTGATGACTCAAGAAAGTCAGGACCTAACCCAGCAGAATGGTTAAAATTAGACATCCCATCTGCTCCAGAGACACATTTCATATTCGCGTCTTGATGCGCATCAGTTTCTTGTTTCCCCATGAGCATTCTGACAATATCATGGTGACCATTGCGCTCAGCCTCTGATATTGCAGTATTGCCTTTGCCATCTTTGACATCTATCAGTGCATCTGCCATCAACAGTCTTTTTACAAGGTCACTTCGTCCGAGAAGAGCAGCTTCCATCAGAGGCGTTCTGCCATCGAGGTTCGTGTCGTTGACCTCAGCGCCATTCTCCAAGATCAAGTCAACAACTTCTACAAGCTCTGAACGAACTGCGCTGTACAAAATTGTTTGTTTACGCTCATCAACCGCATTAACATCTCCTCCGTGTAATAAAAGTATTTTAAAAGTTGACCAATCGTGATTCGTAAAGGCCGCCATTAACGGAGTTTCCCCATTTGGCCTTTCAGCATTCACGTGGGCACCATTCTCCAGAAGATACTGAACAATCTTGGAATTTCTGCTGAAAACTGCATCGTGCAGAGGGGCGCCATAGCTCCTGTTTGGAAAATTGACAGATGCCTTGCTTTCAATCAGGATCTTCACGATATCCTCAAATTCGCCACTTATTGCAAAGTTCAACGCCTTGTGGCCATAGTTGTCTTTTCGTTCAATGTCCGCCTTGTTTTTTAACAATTCCTCCACGCAGCTGAAGTGTCCCATCATGGAAGCTTCAATTAAAGGAGTTGTACCATCCTTATCTTCACTATTTACCTCTGCTCCAAGCTCCAAAAGAAGTTTCATAACATCGACAGCACCGACAGAGGCCGCTTTTAGAATTAGGCTTTTGCCATCAGTTTCTCGTGCGTTAATGTCGATTGTCCCATCATCAAGCAGCATTTTTACAACAGGAAGCACTCCGGAGGAAATTGCCTTCATTAACGTTTCCATGTTGCTGGTTGCGTTAGTCACGTTAGTGTTACCTACACGAAAAGAAGGTATGTTCCGGTTACTGGATGGGATTTCCTGCAACGTGTACATGCGGGAAGGTTTTAGGGTGGTCAAAGCATCCTGTGCAGCAAAGAGCTTCTGGTCTCCAGTTCTTGAACCTGCATGTACATCTCTGACAATGAAGTTGTCCTCGGAGTCTGAGATCAAAGGTTCTTGTGGGAGAGCCTCTCTTAGTATCTCTGGTAGATCATCTCCAGGTTCTGGCAATGTTTTCCTTTCGTCGACTTGCTGTGCAGCAATACTCGGTGTCTTATCGGTGATTGTCAGGTCATCATGCAGAAGCAATTTCATGATAGCCCTGGCGTTCATGATTTCAGCAATCTGCAACGGAGTCAGGCCACTGTTTGTCCGACAGCGGTCATCGGCCAGATGTTCCATCAGAATTTCAACGGAAGTCAATGAGCTTTTCATGACGGCAAGATGCAATGGCGTCCACGATCTGACATCTTTACAATTGACGTCTGCATGATGCTTCAGTAAATGACTGATGGCTTCTGGAGAATCGCTGATGGCCGCGTAATGCAATGGCGTCCATCTTTTCATAGTTCTGATATTCACGTTTGCATCCCGCATTATGCAATAGTTCAGCTTCGCAAGGTCGTTTCTCCTCGCAGCGTCAAACAGTTCCTCTTGAAACTTTTGCCAGAGCACACATTTTTCCAATGGCTTCGTGGTATTTTGGACTTCTTCACAAAGGATTTGCTTTAATTGCACCCGCCAAATTTTATCTTTCCAGAGGTTGGATTGCTCGATGGTATTACATAAGTCGCCGATTTCAAGAAAACTGCTCTTTAAACTAGCATGAGTCCAAGAATTTGAGTCCAGGGCAGAGACCAAACAATTGTGTCCACCTTCCGCTTCTAGCATCAATTGCAAAGCCAGAAGCACCTTACCATTTTGAATAAATGTCAGGGCCGTTGCAAAAACTTGTGTTAGATGGTGCCAGGTTAAACCGCCGTGGGCTAAAGCATTTCTCATGTTTTTTACTTTTGAGACTTGGTCAGTTTTCAGTAAGGTATTGCCGGAAATGGCTATAATCTTCTCCAACTGATGATAATTTTTCAAGGACGTTGACAAGTATTTTAAAATATTAAGCAGATCCAGAAGCATCATTTCAACTGCTGCTTTCATGGTTTCGTTGAATTTGTATCGTTTGTACTGTTTCTCGACAAAAGCTGCATCAGGAATGCTGTTGTCTTCAGCATTCAGAATGTTCCGCAATTCATCTATCCTGTTGTAGAAAAATGCCTCGAACTGCAAGAACTCGATGCGTTGATATGCAGAAATTAACAAATCCATTTGCTTTTCCGCGATGTCCAAAGTTCTGGCATATGCACTGAATGCTTTGACATTCTTGTTCAGCTGGTCATTCTCTCGGAAGGCTTTGATGAACTTCCCATAATTATCCGTCAATCTACTCAGTGCAGTTTTCATTCTTTTAGCATTCTTTCGACCTTCAAGAAGGTTCTTGAAGCAAATTATGTCCTTTGCTTGGAGCTTGACAAACAAGTGCCTGTACTCGCTATACGCATCCTTGGTTACTGCAAATCCAGAAGCAGAAATATGAATGCGTAAATTTGAAATCACGCGATGAACATGCAAAGAATAATCAAATTTTTCTTTTAATTTATGAAAATCCATTTCTGGCATTTCCTCTTGATGCGTGCTTAAAGTCCTTCGAAACATCTCATTCGCCAGTGCTTCAACTTGGCCATTTCTATATTGGCTTTGTAGAAATGATGCAATCATGCCTTGAAGAACTGCGAGGTTTTCCTTGTCCAAAGCTGTAAGCGTCAACCTGTCTTTCATATTCATTAACTGATCAAGAAATTCCTCGAAATAGTTGGGAAGATCTTGTATAATTTGCAGAATCTTTGTCCGATCTTTATCGAATACTTCCATCAGTTCTCTGATGCGTTCCTCCTCAATATCCAAACGTGTTATCAAATGTTCGAAAGTTGTTTTATCAATGTCCGAACTTTTCAATTTTAAAAGAAGCTCACATTTGGCATCATGGCTTTGCTTCCAAGAATCTATCGTATGCAACAGTTTCCATTTCGTCTCTAAAGTTCCAATTTCATCTACGTTGTAGAGCTCTTGTGACATCAAAGGTTTGCGCAAATCAACATCAAAAACATTGTTAGCATTATTTAGATCAACTTTATCATGTGCTTCTGGCAATATATCATCCCGAGCATATATGATGAAAGAATCATAAAACTCCATTTTGCTTTTGGGAACACAGGGCAAGTGTTCGTTGAATTTCTCAGAAAATGTTTTAAAAGATATAGCTGTTGGCATGGAGGTAAACATTGACTTCATATATTTGCTGTATTTGGAAGACAACATTGGTATCATTCTTGGCGTAAATATGGCTTCGCTTTCTGTACCACTTGCGAAATCCTGGCTAAGCTGGTTACAAAAACTGAAAGTTGACTCTGCATTTATAAAAAACTCAAAGATATTTCTTCTAACTTCTCGAAATTTCAGGAAATTCAAGACCTCGCTTATGCAGGTAATGATAACGTCCATATTTCCGAGTGTTTGGGCTTTTAAGGAAAATTTCTCTAATGCTTTCGATATATCCTTGAAACACAAGCTATCTTTGATGGCAAACCAATGTTCAACAAGATCTTTGTGCGCAACTTTCTCACCATAATTTTCTTCCAGGTTTCTCACATATTCAAGTAATAAATTGAATTCTTTTCTGCTTAGAGCTTTTGTAAAAATGGATCTGATTTTTTTAAAATCTTGCTGCAAATCCTTGTATTCGCTCCTGCTGGGCTCCTCTAGTTCCTTCCTGACGCAGAAAGTTAAGATTTTGTTGTGGGACAAAGTATTTCGAATAAATTTCATTTCCTTCAGGGGCACATTTGCTTTTTCCAGTGACTTGCCCATGGGTTGCGATATCTTTGGCGACTCCATCGTGCTTTTGACGTGTTCTCCAATCAGTTGAAGAGCTCTTTCCATCACACACTTCCCCAGCGTCTTTTCCTTGTCAAAATCTATTGACAGAGCTAAGTTCAGATTTCTTAAAACGGTATCTAAACTTTCGATATCCTTATAAATCGTGCAAATCGCAGCAAAGAAAGTCGGTTTTGACATTTCCTCGATGAATGCATGTATGTCTTTTTCAGAACATTCGGAAAAATCATACATTTTGATGCACAGATCAAAGTGCTTCTCAACTGACTGATGCAGTAGCTGTAATTTGATTGGACACAATTTCCCAAACTGATGCTTTTCCATGCAAGCCCACATATCAGCAACATTAGCTTCAATTGCATCAATGAAGCTGCGCATATCAGCACACCCATCTTCAAACAGACAAATCTTAAGCCGCTGAAGCTCCTCTTCTACAGATGTCAAAATGTCAGCATTTGTGAATGGTAGGATCAATCGATTTAGAAGAATTTCAATGTTCAATGAGCTTTGTTGCAATGCATTTACCTGCTTACATTTTATGTCATCTTTGAGGACAATATGTTCCCACTTGTAGTGGAGATTCCGTATGCACTGGTCGTTGAACACGTGGAACTTGGTTCCAATTAAGTTAAGCACCAAGCTGTCCAAGTTATTCAGATTGACTGAAGTTTGAGATACCGAATAATTTATCAAAAATTGTACTGCATTTTGAACGATAGAAAGTTTTTCAAGCACCAATTTCAGATGTCCAGCCTTGTCGTTTCCGCAGCTTACTTGAGATAGTTGAACAATTATTTCAAAAAACTCATTAAGCCTGTATTCTTCATAATAAGATGGAGCACAACTGATGTTGGTGGGAGCGGTTGAATCATTCCTAATGTCCATTTTCAAAGAATCAGTCTGAAGAATGGATTGTTGACCGTTGTTGACCAGAAACCAATATGGTGACAGAAGATTTTCAAAGAAAAACTCCTAATGGCATAGTCGTTCCTAAGGCAATTGTAAATTAGAATTAATCAGCTAATAATACTAAAGATTGGCCTTTTTGCCGATATTTTAAATATAATTTCGTACATATAACAAAAAATTAAACAATTAAAATTTATAGTCCAAATTAATCGAAACATTAAATTAATACTAATTTCCCCTTTGAAAACACGAATATTTTATGTTTATATCTATTATTGAAAACTGAAATCAATATGCGATCGCACATGAAAATTTTCCGAAGGAATAACAATTAATGAATTACAAATGTATGTACTGTATATGTACATGTATTTACCTTGATTCGTTGTTAAAATTTCAATTCGCATGTCAATTTCCTCCATTATCCTTAAAAGTAAGATTCTCTGTTAAATGATAGTATTTCTTGTAGGCAGCGTGGATAATACAGTAGTTAGCGAAACTTTTACCTGCACAGCATACATAATGTGACATAAGTACCGGTACATTTCATATGAAAATGAATTTTGGGCACTTTGACAATTATTTAATGAAGAAATATGGTCTGATAAACATGAGTAAATATTATTTCAGGTGTTGCTTCAGAAATTTCTAGGGTTACGGAAATTTAAAATCTTTTGAAGGTCTAATATCGTATGTGCATGAGAAACTTATTACATGTAGTAAGAAAACTATTGCAAACCTTAACAAACTGCCTAGAAATGCTTTGTAAAAACGTAGTGTAGTATGTTATTATTTGACTTCACTTTTTATATCAATGCGAGAAACTGTAATAGAAGCCTGTACAAGTATATGCGGTTGAGCCATAAAGCATTATCTAATCGGATGATTATCAAGCCTGTAATCATTAAATACACAATCAAGGACGATACAACAGCATGTTGTTCAGAAAAATCGTGCTTCAGTTTTTCAAATACATTTTATTTTCTAAGGAAGCAACTGCATCAATTTGATACCGTTTACAAACGACCGATTATTCAATATCACCACATAATATAAAATGCATTTCAAAATAAAACATCATTAAATATTCAACAACATTAATTAAAATTCCGGCACATTCGATGCAAGTCATGAAATAATTTACTGACATTTTAAGAAATCATGTAAATTTTGCATTGTTGAGTGCAAGTTGCGGTGATAACCTTGTGAGTGTGTACAAAGTGTATGTAGGTTAGCAAGTGAATTAAATGATGTAATCTTCATGATATAAAGGAAGGATAACTGATGCAGTTTTTGAATTAACTTCCGGTATTTGTCTGTACACAACTGTTGAAAACCATAGTCAGATTATCCGATCAGAACCTCTTGAAGGTAACGTTTATGATGTAATATAAACTGCTATCGAAACTAAGATAATTGTACATAGAAGAAAGGACAGTCTGTCAATGATCTGAAAAAGTGGTGTCCAAAACTCTTCTGCCCAGAATGTTGCCAATTGTGAGTTTTTCGGGACTTCATTTCCCATCAACATCATGTGGTTATCTTGGCCAACAGAGGGTTCCTTTTAAAAAAGGTTCACGTTTTAATTTCATAAAATATTAAATAAAAAAGCATAGTAGTATTTGCAAAATCTAAGTTCAACTTCTTTTTGTCTTAGATTATGTGCGTCACCGTAATCAAATCACCTGGTAAGATGCCAGTTGACCTAATTAACAAATTTGCACATTGAAACCATTTCAATGCCAGTCATCAAGTTCAAGGCAGTAAAACAATCAAAGAGTAGAATATTTGATTGGTTGATCACAAGATAAAACACGAACTTTTGATTAGGACTTCCAGGAGGTAATATCTAGTCTTACAATGGCTGTTGATACAAGAGAAAAAATTGGAAGAATATTCCATATGTTTCTGCAAAACCTTATCAAACATGTCAAATCCTACAGACATCGGAAAGATGTGACGTCATTAATCTCAATGATGATAAAATATTACATTCATTCCACACCATTCTCAAAAAGTTTAAGTTTGTTGTATCAGCATTCAGTAGGTTATAGTATCACCTGCATCAAGGTGATTCAACTACACCATTGATTCTAAAAGTGGGCAACATTGACCTTTTTCTCAAAAAATGAGGCAATGATGACATTTTTGCAGTACTCACAGTAGTCGAAAATAAAAGCTATTCATGTTTCCTGATGTATGTCAACTAATCATAATATGACACAATATGTAGTTCATGTTACATGTGGATATATATATTCCCGCGTATATGATGTTTTGTTTGTTTGTGCGGATTAATATGATCCATGAAGAAAATTATCTAAATAGCAGCTGCTATTTACACAAATTTGTCAATTGAGACAAGATAAAACGGAAGTAAATGACATAGTATTATAATAATTGGTGAAGTTACTTACAAGAGACGATGGCCGAGATATGCACAGACATCCAGTAACCACTTTAAGAGGTCTGGACTGTGCCCAACGAAGGATGACCGGATGTGGTTTGGTCTTAGCAAAGTTGCTCATGACCAGAGTAGCAACAGTGGCGATGGTCGAAAGAAGAAGTAACACAGAACTTAAAATCACTGGAATTAAGCGAAATTGAAGAACATGGAAGAAATATTTTTCTTGAAATTTTACTAAAAATATAGTCCAAATTAAAAGATGAAAAAAACGTACTTATCAACGGAACGCTGTTACCAACTGGCGGCAGTTTATAAGACAAGTATAAATTGACTAAGAGGGGCATCACCAAGACTATGAAGTTGGCCATCAGGCGTTCAGACTTCAGAGGTGAAATCCAAAAGGAAATAAGCAGCAAGCTGACTATGGCCGACAGTGGGCTGACGAAGGCCACTTTGTAGAATGCGGAACGGCGTCCAAGAGTGACATAAAATGAGATGTCTGGCCAGTGAGCATCACAACAGTCGTAGACATTCGACGTTCTCTTCGCCTCACACAGGAGGATCTCCCATTCTCCAGCGATATTAAAACCATCGTAGAATGGATTCTTGATTGCACCGAAGATGGGAAAAGAAGGACATAAGTTTGTTTTGGAGAAATGCATTTTAAAGCATGTGCTCTTTAAATAAAACCGATGGTACAGTGTGGATTTAAATTTCCACAAAGTAGAGTATCATGCAGCAAGAACTTTGAAAATGTAAAGAGATGTACCTCTGCAGCAGATGGGTGCAAATCGACATCTATTTGGAGACCATCGTGAGTCCAAGAGCCGAATTTGAACATACATTTGTGGACGTCGTATGGAAAGTACTTTAAATTGATCTCGCAGTGCGAACTTTTCGTGGTTGGGTAGTTCCACACCACCTTCCCATTGTAATGGACTGATACCAGAGTTTCTGATTTCTCGTTATGCTCCGTATATTTGGCGCTGAAATATATTTCGTAATCACGTTTTACTTTTAGAGTAACACCTCTGTGTCTGAAACGCACTCAAGCCATGTAGAAAACTGCATTTTTTACTAAAAAAAAACCATCCCAATTTCACCTGTTCAACAGCTTGATAGGCGGTTGCCATAATTGATACCCCGGCAACTGGAAAACCTTGATTCCAAAGTAGTGATCAGGATTCCACATCAGCCTAGAATCATTCCAAACCTACAAACGACATGTTGCATCAATATTTCGTATAAAATATTTTGCGAGAGTGAATCGTGCATTTCAATTGTCAGAAGACAACCACGTTGTAGAGGAGAATGAACCTATATACAGTAGTTGATTTATATATAATGCTATTTTAAATTTGAGAAACCAACTGACATCAAACTTACTGATTTTTCCACTGGCAACAAATAAAACGTGATACAGTATATAAATGTCGGAATTAGATAAAAATGTCATAGTTTTAACCACATCTCACAGAAAAGAATGTAAAACATTTTATCAGATTTATATCAAAGCAGTTTTATCCACCAATTAAGTAATGCAACTGTTTTTAAAACAAATTTGGATAGCATGCTATCATAACTGATTTTTTTGTTGATTAAAACTTTAAACTCGAAAAACAAATGTTAGTCAGCCATCACACATTTTATTCTGGCAATAAAACTGAAAAGACAGATTAACTTTATGCCCATTGCATTATAAAGGATCTACATGTAGAACCTCAGCTAATCCCCATCTACGTAATACAAGTACTGCCAGATAAATCAATTTGACAGGAAATTCATGCAATTGTACATTTGATTTGTAAAGGTAAAGTGTGACATACCAGTTTCAGAAATATTTCGGCAGTTAGCGTCTGGGTGCTTGCATCCTATACGCATGAATAAAGTTCATTATCAGCACTTTATTTCGCACATTCAAAGATCATAGAATTTATTGTTGCTGGAGGTTTATTAATGTTTAACTACGATTAATCTTTTACCAATAAAATGTAATAACCACATCAGACAGAAAGAGGGTTTATAGTAATGTTTGCTCAATTCAAAACGATCTCCTATTGATGCATGAGCAAATAATTGCACATATTCTAATGTAGGTTTTGGAAAATAAAGTAACAAAACTATGTTTCGATAACAATTTCGACTTCTTAATAATTGTCTCTACACTGTATATTTCAGATGTATTATTTTCTTTTATCTTTGCCAGGGCTAGGAGAAAATGCAGATGGACAGCATGCATTTTCAGATCCCTATGTTGACATATTACACAGGGTTCCCACAGAAACTTCTATTTCAACTTCCCTGACTTTTCCCGGTTTTAAAAAAAACTCCCTGACCGATGATGTCAAAAATTAACATTTTCCAAAATCGACATAGTAGGCTAAAATATTTTTTCAAAATTTACTAATGAAAATTTGAAAATTAATTTCAAAAAAATTAAAACGCCAATTAGCATGAATAAATTTTGAAACTTTGACAATTTTGTATTCGGAAAATGTAACAAGTTTTTAAATTTTGTATACTCTGAAAACGTGGAGAACTTTGCAAATTTGTCTTCAAAAAACGTGAAAAATTTTGAAATTTTGTCCTCGATAAACGTAGAAAATTTTGCAATTTTGTCCTCGGAAAACGTGGAAAATTTTGCACTTTTGTCCTTGGAAAACGTGGAAAATTTTGCAATTTTGTCCTCGGAAAACGTAGAAAATTTCGAAATTTTGTCCTCGGAAAACGTGGACAATTTTGAAAATTTCTACTCTGAAAACGTCGAAAAATGTCGCAATTTTGTCATCGAAAAACGTGGAAAATTGATAATTTTTACCCGGAAAACGTAGATAATTCTTGCAAATTTGCACTCGGAAAACGTGGACAATTTTGTAAATTTGTCTTCTAAAAACATGAAAAATTTCGAAATTTTGAAATTTGTACTCGGAAAACGTGAAAAATTTTGCAAATTTGTCCTCAGAAACTATTGCAAATTTGTACTGGGAAAATTAAAAATGTTTTCAAATGGGCCCTGACTACGTTGAATTTCCCTGACTTTTTCAAAAAGTCATTCTTCCCTGACTTTTTCAATTTCCCTGACTTCCAGGTTTTCCAGATCTGGGGAACCCTGTTACACTGCTATGAAAGAATTTCTATCTATATTTTCACTTACAAGATCAGAAATTGATATAATTGGTGGGCTGAATTCGATCAACACAGGAGAACTCGAATTCGGATATGGTACAATGTGTTTGTTGTAATTTACAAACAAATTCGCGTGCAATTCATCTTCTACATGATGCCGTTGAACGTCAACGACGTAGTCTACAAGAAACAAGAATCGTGCATGGGATAAAACATCCAGCTGGGGTACTCAAGACAAGTGCTTCACGAATCGCACTTGGGCAGTCGAGTAGTCGCGTGTGCAAAAGAAATTCATCAATTGGTTTAAAAACAGCGATAACTTTGGATGAATTTTTTAAACCAATTAGTATGATCGATTTTGCACACGTGATTTTACGACTGCCAATTGCAACCATGAGCGAAATACGGAAAGGTCGTTTGCAGTAAATTCGCGCTTCTCTATATCAGGGTTCCCCCCAGAAATTTCATTTTCAATTTCCCTGACTTTTCCAGGTTTTAAAAATTTAATTCCCTGACAATGACAATGTGAAAAATTCACATATTTTGCAAAATAGACACTGGAAAATATTCTTCAAAATTTACTAAAGACAACTTCGAAAACTAACATATAGAGTTTAACCATGCATATAAAATTCGTTTAAAAATGTGACGATGGAAAATGTTTGGAAATGTTGAAAATTTGTGCTCGGAAAACGTGGAAAATTTGCAAATTTGTACTCGGAAAACCCAGAGAATTTTGCAAATTTGCACACGGATAACGTGGACAATTTTGCAAATTTGTACTCGGAAAACGTGCAAAATTTTACAAACTTGTATTCGGAAAACCTAGAGAATTTTGCAAATTTCTACACGGAAACCGTGCAAAATTTTGCAAATTTGTACTCAGAAAATGGGCCCTTCATGAGCTGACCATGTAGAAATAGTAATTTTAAATCGCCATGACTGCGTTGAATTTCCCTGACTTTTCCAGTCATTTTCAAGTTCCCTGACTTTTCCAGGTTTTCCAGGTCTGGGGGAACCCTGTCTATTATACTGTTGAATCAACTTCTCAAATTTGTGCAAGTCATTTACTTAAAGGCGTGTAGCATACTTTCGCACAACTGCAATATGACAGCTGCGAACGATCAGCTGTATATTGTCAAGTAGGACAGTTGCAAACTTACGAGCTCGTACAGTAGTTGTACCCATCAGTACTTTGGTGCTTAAGTCAATTCAACAATAATTAACATACTACTGCGTGCGTCCAATTTCAACAACAAAGCGCATGCTTTCCGCAAATATTAAAATCCGCAGAGAATTCGGATAACTCATTCAACAACCTTGAAAGTTTGTTTATGATTAGCAAGTCAATATCCGAGCAAATATCCGATTACGACAATTTGAAAGGCAACTGATGCAAAGTGCACATGTGTGCCATGTTTAAATCAACAAGTTGCATACGCGAAATTTAGAAGCCGCGAAAAATATAATATAATTATTATATTTATATTTTTAATTTATTTCCATAAATTTGTGTGAAACTGACCGAAATGTTCCATTTTTTACTCAAATATTCAATCGTGAACTTAAAGTCAATTTTGTTTTACATGTAATTATAACAATGTAATGTTTTAGAAGGGAATAGCAGCTCAATGTCAGTACGCTGCAAATTTAACACAATCAAAAATATTTCATTATTTTGAATGTTACCAAAACAAATTTCGGATGACACTAGAACTGAATTTCCTTTCCAGGTTGTCCAGTCTGAGGGACAGGAGACCAAATAATACCGAAAACATTAACATTTGAAAGCAAGTAGTTAGATGATATTTTTTAAATTAATTCAACAAAGGTAAATTACTCTAAAGTATTCAAATTTAACATTTTTTTGAGAACATCTACTACCCTGTACATATTTAGAACCATACCATTTCGCGACGGAAAATTAATTTTATTTTGAGTAAGATTATTTAAATTTTAAATAAAAAGGCATTTATTTCACAAAATGAGGTGTGTTCAAAATCTAGCTTGTATCAAGTATTTTTATGATATTTTGATTGTGTCAAACCATACACAAAGTAATGCTTGAAATTTCCCTTACAGGAGCTCCAGATCTTGCATGTTAATTTGTTTTAATAAATGAAAAACAAAAGTTCATAATCGTTCCATAAGTCGTTGAAATGTTCATACATGTACAGTACAACAAATGGAAAGGTCACGAAAAATTTGTAGTTTGGCGGTGTTGTGATTTTTTCAGGGTCGTATACTGAGTGAAATATGAAATAATCGACATGGTAATGCAGTTTGACGGCATTCACAGTAATGACTAAACTTACATGTATATAATTTTCGTGTATTAAAAAAGATCTTAAATTAAAACCAGCACTTTTGAAATTTATTGACACAGCGAATTTAAAACAAATGTTGCATTCCTTTTTTTCCCTGAATTGACTGTGCGCGAATGACATTCCTAGAATGTCATCTCAAGACATTGACAAAAAATTGTTTTAATACCTTGTAATACGAAACTATTCAATTACAATGAAATAACTTTTACGACATCATGGATTCTTATTTATGCTACTTCAAACTTGTAAATTATACCATTCTAGAAAAAATGATTTCACTCACCTTGACAAGACGCTAGTGATAGCCCTAAAATGAAAACAAAGACAGCAACCATTTTGTATTAAAAAAATTGTTAAAAAAAGTATGCTACTGCAGTTCACTCAAACGTCCCAAATGCTTTAGTTCGTCACACTGGTCCAGCGCAGATGTACTGTACGTGTAATTGCGGTCAAATTTAGCGCCACCTGCTGGAGCAACTTTGTGTATACATCATACATGGAAGGCCGGGCGCTCATCGAGATGACACGTAACATTAATGAGCGCCCTGCCTAGGGGTAAGAATACATTGAATGCTTATTGCATGCGCTTACCACTCTGCGTACAACTTCAAAGTGAGGCATAACCATAAGTCTGTAAAGTCTTGATGCGTCTGCAATAAAGCTTTCTGTGTGTTCTTACCCATATCTACAACTAATATTACAATTCGATTCCATCTCATCACGTTCAGTCCATAAATTATATAGTATTTTTGTTTGTTTGATCCGAAAACAGACTTATGCCTCATCTTGTATAGTGGTAAGCGCCTGCAATAAGCACTCAATGTATTCTTACCCTAATTACCAAAAACGCTCGCAATTGAGAAAGTATCCACCTGCAACTGCAATTTGGTATTTGCGTGGTGTGTTGTTTACAGTATATAAAACAATTAAAAACATCAATTAAAGTAATGATAAAAGTTGCGAAAGTAGAAATACTTTTTCGCCACAAAGCTCAAAGTAGAAATTTCGGGCTCAAACAACTTGAATTTGTCTATATATATATATAGTTTATTTATTTACCAAATACGTCAACATAGAAATAATTCAATAAAAATGCACGCAATTTCCAAATGAAACGTCTGTCATTTTCAATTATGCGATGCGTTACTCATACTTATAAATGATGGGGGTACAGTGTACTCGTGCAGAAGACTTAAAAATGGCAACATACGTATCAGTATGGTCACTCCGTGTCGGCAGTCATGTTCCAGGCCATGCCCAAAAAAAACCGACTGCAGCGCGTGACTTGATACGGCGGATGGGATCGAGGATTATTAATGTAACGCCCAACGTCATGATACGATATGATCGTATCGTAGGTGACGTACGCGTCATTCGCTTGACATAGGACAAAGGAGTTACAGCATATATCGATAGTGATGGCGATAAATGCATTTTCGGTTATTTAAATTGATGAATCAAACATAGTAATACAGTAATCGGAATTTAACTAAACGGTGTTAATCAAATTACTTATTCATTAATTTAATTATATAAAATTATCATGCAAGATTACAGTTGCAACTAACATACAGGGTAGAGCACTAGCTAGTTGTTCAGGGTTCCCCCAAGAAATTTTATATTCATTTCCCTGACTTTTCCAGGTGCAAAAATACTGAAAGATATACAAAAATCCGAAAATTTCAATTTCAACGAATATCTACAGTATGAAAATATGAAGTAGCGGACGACATCGGATCAAATTTGTCTTCACATTGGCCCGAGGCCATTAGCATAACACAACATTGGCGATGCGATCGATTTGCATCGATATATGGCCGTGGCTTAATGCGCATTTTGCACAACCCAGCCGCTAGTCGGAAAGTTGGTGCTGCGAAGATAGGCACGAGGAATGCGCCGAGTATTAAGTATTCTTGCACGCTGATTGGTTTAAAAACTCACTCAAGGTTATCACTGTTTCTACACTATACTGAATGCATTCATTTTACACACGTGACTTCACGACTGCCAAAAATGCCATTCATAAAACAAATTCATAAATGTCAGAGTACCCCTAATGGAAGCTGAAAACTGATAAAAGGGATGAAAGGGACGAGTTTTTTTCCTCTGCGGTGAAATCGGATAAAAGATGTTTACTTTGTGGAAAATTTATTTTTGCATAAATACATGTACGTACTGTACATTATTACGTATTCCAACAGTTTTTTCAAGACTAAATTTCGGCTCATTAATCGCTCCAAATTTGGAAATTTTATGAAACTTCCCAAATTTGCTTTCTAGTTTGTCCAGTCCAATTAAAAGGAACAGGAGACCAAGAAACACAGAAAATATAAACATTGAAAGCAAACAGTTTAATCTCTCATTGTATAATAATAATAATAATAATAATAATAATAATTATATTCTATTTTAAAAAATTAATTCAACAACGATAAGTTATTCTAAAGTATTCAAATTTAATTTTTTTTTGGGAACAACAACCAAATTTTTAGAACCACACCATTTCGTGTCCCACCAGGAAAATTACTTTCATTTTAGTATTTAAATTTTAAATAAAAACGGACAATATTTATTTCACAAAATGAGATGTGTTCGAAATGCATAAATGAATTTAATAAATGAAAAAAAAAGTTCATAATAGAATCCTTTGGAGATCGTTAGAAAGTTTGTACAATGTATACCAGCTATAGTATACTGTATGAACATATACATGTACATGAAATAAACGATTACGAACATTTGCCCCCCATTTTTTTTTTTAAAAAAACATCCAGCATTGTTAAGCCGGTCATACACGATGAAGATTTCCAGATTTCCATATCTGGAAATATGGCAAGTTCAAAAAGTTCTGTTTTTTTGAATGCAAATTTCGAGAAATGAAATGTTTTAATTTCTCAATTATAAAAACAGAAATGAAGTCTAATTACTTTCAGTTTGAAATTTCTTTTTTTAAAAGCCATGGTTAGAAAAATGCTCAGAAATATAAGCGCTTGACTTTTCGGACACGCCTAAAATTGCCAAGTTTCCAGATAATGTATAACTAGCCCCGTGTGTGACCGCCTTTATGATATTTTAATGATGATCTTAGATCATATACAGTACAATGTAATACTGGAAATTTCATTTATCTCCAGATCCTGCATATTAATTTGTTTTTAATAAGGGCAGGCCTTCAAGTGCTGTCTCGAAAAAAACTAGGAAAAAACTAGGAGGATAAATTTTAAAAAACTAGGAAAAAACT
>JAQGAO010002239.1:0-20390 GCA_034697705.1 Ommatoiulus sabulosus | reverse complement strand
CATCTACATTTTCCTGCAATAAAACGAATTTCACCAAATTGTGGACTTAGGCCCTTTTTATTCTCCTCGCTTCAATTTTAGAAAGCAGATTCAACAAAATGTTAAAAGAAAGACTTCATTTTTGTGAAATAAAGTGAAGCCATGCATGCACACGTGCATTTGCATTGCTGTTTTATTGGAAGGCATTTTCAATAACATTTTTTTACGTTTCAACCACACAATTTAAATTTAAATGACTTAACGTTATTAGAAAAATTGGAGACGATATTAATGTTCTATACTTGCCAATTTCAAGCGCTGCTTCTCTTTAGAACATAAGTTACTTCCCAATTTAAATAATTGCAGTTGAATAAGTACCAGTGTTTTTTATCCATTAAATAAGGAAACTCTGCCTAAACCTTGTTATATTAAATTTCGAAAGTAACTACTGTATAACGTTTATCTTTCCGCAGTTGTTTGAAATAATGAAAAATTGTTTTTTTTTTCTTCTTATCTTTATATAATAACAATGATAAAATAAATTATAATCGAACACAAATTATCGAACATAATAAGCAGCCGCGGACAGCAAAATTCAACGTGAGGACAACACGTTTTGACATACATGACATGTATACAGTATTTAGAAAGCGCATTTAAACATCACTTTTATAGACTTTATATGACAACTGCTACTTAACATGAAGTTGTATTTGACACGTAATGTTAAACATATGTTATCAAAATGTTTGCACCATTTTAAAAGATGCTTCGATGACACATTTAATTACCGATACAGGTAATATAAAATCGAATTTATGCACTTGGTAATTTTTTTGTTTTTCTTTTAATGAGGGTCATTTGGAAATACAATGAACATGTGCCTTTTTTGTTCCAGCCATCTGTTTCATGCTAAGGTACATTAGTTTTTTCAAATAAATGTATTTGCCCTACAACAAAGCAAGTAGATGCATGCAGTATGTCAGTCTGAGTGTTTTGCAGTCTGAGTGTAATTTGGCCACTTTCAATTTCACGAACATTGCGTTAATAATTTAGTTCAATATCGTGCAAAACATTTGCACGCAGCAAACCCTTGATTTGCGGTTGTTATCAGAACTAGGAAGTGCTGATGGAATGGAGCAAACGAGCTCCGACATTGCACGCACAACCCTGCATTTAGCGTGAGGAGTTGCAATATGGCAAGGTTGTTCCGATAATACGTGGTTCGATAACATCCAAAGATGTTATCCTTCATTGAGTACCAGTTGAATGTTATTCCGATAAGCAGTCGTTGACTTCCTGCACTTTCTTTGACCGCGTCCATGGCATTGTTACGCCTTGTGGCACGTCCAGTCTGAAGGGCACAACCAATATAATACCTTAATATATGATTAAGGCTAGCATGGCGCCATCTTGGTACGACATTTTTGTATTCTTAACTTTAATTCTTATCGGTGCAGATGCTGAAATAGCTTTAAATTGGGATTTTGCTCGTGTAAATGGGCATGTTAAGATAACTGCAATTTATACATGTACTGCCATGGACCCATCATTAATACGGCGTGCATCTACAAGTGCAAGTGTTTGTTCTATAGGTTTACACGTTTAAAGATGATGTTCGACGATTTGAGCATATTATTTTCTTCATAATTTATTCTTTAATTGAAAGTAACATTATAAATAACAAAATGCTACAAAACATGCCACGCAGAAATGCAATAATCTACGTGGCAACGCCTTGGCGTTATAACGCCAAAATGTTATAAATCCTATGTTGATATAAATTACAACTCGTTAGTTTTATCAGTTCTTTGTTATAGCTTAGAGTGGGCAGGATTTGGAACAAACTGCCTGCAAGGATTGCTATGGCAACAACGCTGTCCGAGTTCAACCATCAGTTCAGGACACTAAACATTGCTGATTACACTGAATTTTTAATGCTTTTTTATGTATAACCTCTGTGAAAACTGATGTACAACTCCTGTAATTGCTCACTTTTTGTAAATGCATGCATGAAATATGCGTATTGACTGTACCCCACCAGGATAGCTGTAAGTGGTACCAAGGTGCCCATTCTATTCCTTTTCCCCACTTGGAATAAATTATTATTATTATTATTATTATTTCAGGTTTTTTATGTTCTGGATACGTTGCTAATCCACTTACATGTACATTACATATAGTCCGAATTCCGTAGTTAAAAAAGTGCTTATACTTCTGCTGAAGGAGACGTAATTTATCAGGTCTTTAGTCCGAAATAAGAGAAGGGAAAGTCAAATACAATCGTTTTGTAAACATAAGATGGCCGGATTTGCCAAAATCTGAAGAATGTTAAAATGGAAACAAAAAAACTGTTCAATTAAGTTTTTGTTTTTGCTTCCCCCTAAACTATTTAAACGTTTCTGACGAATTCCTCGTTATAAAAAGCGTTTAACGGCTGTAATTAAAACGATCACGGCAAATAACTTTACGACTTAATGACAACGTTGTGTGGGATTGACAAGAAGTGGAAATGTCAAGAAATTTAATTTCGCAGGCCACGTTTGCACGCCATGTTCTGTTTGCAGAGAAAATTAATTAAAAACTCGCGGCGAATCTCGTAGTTTAATCTTCACGCTATACGAAAGTATTCGCAAGGACCACCCGAAATCAAATGTGCCAACCCTGGGAAATTAAAGAATATAATGTGTTTTTATTTAATTTTTTTTAAAGAAGTATGGAATTCTTAATCAGATCCAGATATGCCATGCAGTGATGTTAGCAGCTGCAGGTAAACCGAAACATTTATACAGCTGTATTTACCGGAAAACCAGCAAAAAATTAATAAGGGTAGTTTTTTAGATGTACTTTTTTGGAGTATTTTCATACTTATCTTCCATTTATGTACGCTTATATAACCCTGCCTGGGTTAATTAAATTGCTCGGAGGGTTGGACGAGAAAGATTCAAAAGATAGTCACGAAATAATTTAGTTCTGACATTAATAAAAGAAGAGTATTGACAACACAATTCTGATTCAGCTTTCTGTAAAAGCCTGTGTTTTTCAACTAAAGAAAGGAGCTTAGCTTTCTCTGATAGCTAGGTACTAACATGTAAATAACTTATACATTTTAAATAATGTAGCCAATAATGAAAGTTGCATGCAATCTCAACTGTAAAATGAGTCTTAATGTTTATATAACTGAATTATTTTTGTAACCACTACTACTTTTTTATGTAATTATTAATATTACAAAAGAGATGTTAAAATTGTATTGCTAACATAACATGTTGCTGCATTGAAATAAGTTATATACTGTAGTTAACTTTGGATACCATGCTTGGAATATCTTTCTATCATGACAACTATATAACTTGTATTTGGTACAGTAGTGATTCTGTAACATAGTGATCTGTAAACATATGTTTTTTGTTGCAACAAATCTTATATTTGTTTCATTTTACAAAACTGTATTTTTAAAGGATTGGTTAATTAAAATTTAACGTTGCTTCTATAGTGAAACTTTGGAATTTTTTAAATCCAGTTAGTATACCACAAATACATATTTTTTCCCCACCATTTTCCCTTCACTGAAATCTTATAAATTGTCCATAACGCCTCATCATTTTCCAAAGGAACGTGATTTCCGCCAAGGAATAATGTTCCTTCAACACTTCGACGATTCTAAAATAACAATCTTTTGAAATGGAAACTTTAGTCATGGCAAAAATGCTCTTTGCACTTCGAACGCAATTGGAGCGCTGCGCCGGTTTAGGTCCAATTTTTTATAGTGCCATATGTGATTAAGAAAGTGCAATTCCTTCTTAAGAGGATCTGCAATGGCTCACATTGTCAGCAGTTTTAAGCTTGTGCATGCGTTCCAGATGGCATAGCCTTGCAGGGAAATAAACTAAGTTTGTCAGACACGCTTTTAGATCCTTCAAACTTTTTAGAAAAGTTCACCTCTGGTTCGCAATTCGAGTTCCTCACGGGCACTGCTGTGGAACGCTGATAAGGTCTTGCCTTTGTTGGCAGAGCTGCATTTGAAAAGGTGGATTTTTGGAATAAAAAATTGGAAGTAGATGCCTTTTTCAAGAATTGGCATTACAGCCCTAGGTAAACCTCGGGGGAATGAGTCGAATAAGTCTGGAATCGTTTATGGTTTATTTTCTGAAGAGTTTCTCCAACTGCATTATAGGTTGGAAAAGCAGTACATGTATACTCCATCCAGACTAATACCATGCACACGTTTGGAGATATTGCTATAATTGAGATAAATGTTCATTTAGCAGAAATTTTTAATCAACAAAGTAAATTACTGCACCATAATTTAGTTTCTCGAGTGAACCCAAGGCTGCTATAGCGCAGTCGAAACTTTCACATTAATCAGATAATGTATTTGCAAATGTAATTCCTGGAAGGAAAATGTAGATAATGCTTAAAATGTAGATACTGCATAATTTACTAAGAAATATGGAATTCCTGCCGGGACTTACTAATAATTTTCTTATCGGTTTATTCCATTGCATCCTAATTGTTATCACGTTCTCTAGGTATCCCAGTAAAATCAGATTTTATTATATTACAATACAGCATATAATTTGCAAACACATAATGCAAGCAGCTTTTGAATTGCATCATAAATACACTGTACTGGTATTTCGACATAATTTTAAGTTTTGCATTTCACGCACGATAAATTCCTATCAAAATGCTTCCTTGTTCGATGTTTCATTACGATACGTATCATCTGAACAAAAACTTTCCATGTTTAATTCTTGATGGAAAGCTTAATTGGTAAGAAATGTTTTGCGCGAGAGGTTTAAGCTGAAACCATCAAACATGGTACATGTACTCATACATTATTTTAAAAAATATTTAGACATTTATTGAAACAGTGCAGCGTATTCGAGAATAATGTGTCCCACGAACCATTTTGCAAAGCATGAGAAGAGACATTTGAATACAACATTCCTTTATAGTCTTAAATGCATGTATAGCAATACAGCTAAGAGCGCATGCAACATGTAAACGTCTCCAGATGTTTTCTTAAAATAGTTGTTCCCTGAAGATATTATTGCAAGCTTTATGGGAACCATCCAGTAAGAAACTCTTTTATGAACACTATACATTTCTGCTTTCGATGTTCCTACACTGGTCTGTTTGCACTGCTACTCGTTGCTGCGCATTCATGAGGATTAGAGGATCCGGATTAGGAATGGATGCGATTGGTTTTAAGCTGACCCCACCCTCACAGGCCTCACTCACCCCAATTTAAGTGACAAATGTCCAATTCCCTCGAACAAATATTGACACGATTTGGTCTGACCTTTCACCCTCTCGCGATAGCAGCTGATTCTTTACGCCGATTTTCCCCCAGGGGCTGCTCAAGAAGGCAATTCAAATTAATGATTCCGTGCCAGTTCGCAGAATCCGGCCTAGAGACCATCCATAAATTCGCAATAATGCACGCATCTGATTTGCGAGCACATCGATCCTGTCTCAGTTTTGCTTGAAAATTGACCATTGCAGTGATAGGGCTATCCACCCAAAAGTACTCTACATGTAATACAATGTGTACGTGTACTGAACATGTGCATTTTCCAGACGTGGAAACATCTTTGTCCTGCTGTAGTGGGTCAACTGATAAAGTAAATACAGATGGGAATATTGACAACGAATAAAAACATGAAATAAATGTATAACCAGAAGTCATGACGGCTTTGCTTACATGTTTACAGATTACGTGTGTCCAGAAATGACATACATGTAATTAAAAAACAATTTAAGAAAAACTTAAGTTTTAATGCAAAGAAAGCATGGTAAAATAAACAATAAATGTACTATCATTTAGCCGAAACTATGGCAAGCTAAAAATGTGTTAATTTTACTGAACGCATACAGAGCTCATTTTGCTTGACATATTGGACACAATACCGTCGTAAGCCATCAGAAATTGAATGTTTTTGAGTTGTGTTAGGCTATACACGTACGTCTGAAGAGAGGTTCGATATCTGCATTCTTCAAACAGTTTAATGTGCATTTACAGATATTTTAATATACATGTCTCAACGTACGCTTATTTTGAATACTGATCATCTATTGAGGATTTTTTCTTGAATGTGGCAACATTCCCAACATGGCGTCCGCAAATCACCCCCTCCAGCCATCAATATACCTCGCACCGTTGTCGCTCGAATTAAGCATTTTTAACATGATTTGAGGAGGGGATAATGATCTTATCCCCTCATCTCCGAAGTGCGCCAACCCTCCTCCAATTCCAGATTCAATGGATTTCCCTCATTTCGATGGCGGCCATGGAATTCTTCCATGCAAGAGGGCTGGGGGGTGAATGTTGGTAATTCTAGCATTTCGAATTACTCACAGCAGACAGCGCATGGTCTGCATGAAAAGACTGTTCGGTCATAGTTGGCCAATTACGGCCAGTTGGATGCCCCCACGCATCAACGCCTCCTGATTAAATATTGAATGGACTGACACGGCTCTGGAACTGGAATGGGATTCGGGAATAGAACGGGTGAGACAAAATTACACGTTGCGAGCGTGGGAAATAGCACTCGCTTACAGTATTTCAACCGGAGTTAATTCGAATGGTGGACGAACAGCACTAAAATCTAACATTAAATGAGCCTCGCAGAATTCAAATGTACTCGTAAATGGCAAAAGCAAATTGAAAATTAGCACAGGCGTAAAAGATGACCGCTGTTTGCGTAATTTGCTCAATTGGTAAATCCTATTCTGAACATCTGTTTTGTTCTCTTATGCACGTCAGATGGCGCTTGACAGCAATATTGCATGTGGTTTTTTTTTCAGCAATAAAGATTTATGATTCAGTAAAAGCATTGTATTGTACATGTATTCAAAAATGAAGATGGGGCAACACGTGATACGTGTAGAAGTGGTACAAGTGTGGAAACTGGCTCAAAAGCTCTCAAAATATTCCTCGTAATATACGTTGCATGAAATGCCATGCAGCTAAATATTGTGGAAACATCAAAAGCATATTTAGTCCAACATTTGATAGTTTCCAGAAGTAAAGTTTGACATTGTACGAATTTACACTATACAGTGTACCTCAAAACGATTTGAAATGCACGTAGACATTTAATTTCTACATCTGCATGAATTTACAGTACATACAGAAGTATTTATCTGAATTTTGCATAATTTTAATCAATGTTAATATTATAAAAAACTATGTACATCATTTTGCAATGAAGATTTGAATCTAATTCAGAAAATTCGTTTGTTCTTCAGAAATGCATTTGTAAGTGCATGCCATTCTTGCTAATTCTGGCCACGATCCTCCTGAAGCATCTCGCTACATTCTGTACGAAATAAATTACGCGTGACATCAGCGAAATTCCGGCAATGTTCTGCAATAAACATCTCGTTGGACATGCTTCCTTAACCGAAATGGCACGTGTAAATTTACAACAGCAATGTCGTTCCATGTTAACAGGCGGATTTGGTGTTGCTCGGTGCGGAGTTCAGTGCCCAAGAATGTGCAATCTGCGGCTAACATGCCGTAACAAAAACGTTCTGCTTCTAGAGAATTACCGGTCTCGTCGAGAAATGGCCACTTTTTTCTCCCTTTTTTTCGGAAAACTGCCATAAACGATAAACGACGTTTAAATGGCCGGACTGGGTATGCGCCTCATGGAATTTGCGCATAAAAAGCAAATCTAGCGTGAATATGGTTGATGTAGTAGCGCATAGGTGCCGCGGTTTCTGGAATGCATGCGCAACATTTTGCGTTCATGCAAACAAGATACAATCAGTTCTTGTTTCCGCACGGTGTAATGACACGCCATCAGGAATGGTACCCTTGAGAGACATAATGACAGAGAATTCCAACGTGTTCTTCAGCACCTGTAGAATATTGCCAGGAACCTTAAGTTAATGAGCGACCCCTGGCGTTAGCGTTGGAGTAAAAATGCAACATTAGATTTAGTTGGATATACTGTATACATGCACAAGTATATACACTGCTCAACGTAAAATGTAAGTATATGATTGTGCAATGTTCGTTTACAGTGTTGTATTGTTGTTGTTTTCCAGAATAAAGTTTATACAAGAGCATTTTCATCCGATGAGAATGAGAAGTGACGTCTTTAAGTTACACCCTTTACTTAACACTACATGTAACTTGAAATGACGAAATCCTCTAAGCGTCTTTTGTCTTTCCACATGCATCAACGGCTGACCTCTTAGGTGATACTATCAGGTCCAAAAACTGTCAAATCGTAAAGTGATGAGGGTGGGGTTGTAATTGGCTTATAACTCGCAGGATTGCAATGAAATATCGCGGATGACGACGGACTAGAAATTGACCATTTGCGGCGCTTCACTCAAGCATGGAGATTGAACTGGGATAAAAGAGATGATAAAACGTGAGACTGGATTGGTTTTTTCCGGCTGAAATGACAAGCAAAGCTCCGGAGATGCTCATAATCCAGCTCACTAAGAATTAAGCTCCACTTTACTTTTTTTGTTTTTGTTTCTGAATCCTTGACGGTTCTATGGACTTTTGTCGGCTACCTTCCTATAAAAGTGTTCGTGGAAGATGAAACCAATTTTTCTAGGAACAGTGATTAATAGTTTGCTCTGTGATACTTCTGAACCAAGGTTCTGACATGTAATTTTTTATACAAATTTGTCGTTGTCGTTCATGTTCATCGGAAGGAACTAAGAGTAACCTGTCAAGGCAGTCAACCCCTAACCGATGTGTGTAATACTTGTGTGTACTTACATGTTCAAAGCTACAGCATATTTATCACTCGTGATAAAGCACCTTAAATTTGTGAACTGTCTATGTGTGCTTTGAAAGTTATCGTAATGTTAATGTTCACGCATTCGTTTAAATGTTAACGCCGTATATAGTGCGTTATAGTTATATTTGATTGATAAACAATAGATGAGATGAAACCAATTTAAAATTCAACAGCAAATTAAGGCAAAGCTTTGCACGGCTGCACGTGTATATTATATTAACTTAAACAAGATGCTTTTTTGTTCAGCTTTTGTGTGATTCTTGACTATCAAAAAGATGCGCATCTTGTTTCTAAGTTGCAAAAGTTGTTGAAATACATGTAGATGCCGTTAATCTTTTTGTATGCAGTACCGTAAGCAAACATTAACTTTGGCTTTGGGCAATTGTTTCCTAAAACGAAATACATGTACTTGTTAGCTTACGTAGTTGTGCAAACAGCAACGAGCGAGATTGCTGAATTCTTTCTATAATGTTTGTATAGCATGTTGTTCTTATGTCAGATGACAATGGCATTGAAAATATACAATGAAATACATTTAAAAAAAACGAAACCAATTTTCACTCGTATACGAGCTAGAGGTAGGATGTATATGAATGACAAAGGATATGATAGTAACGTTGTTCTGGAATCTGGATCATTGCAGAGTCATTCGCAGTTGTACATATGCAGGGTGTCCTCAAATTCTCTGAACGATCTACATGTACTTGTTGAAAAACTGATATCCTCGATCGTTCTGAAGCATTGAGGACGCCCTGCATTTCAAGTATATATATATAGTAGGTTATTTATGCGACAAGAAATCCCTCGGCAAACATGTCACCTTATGCATTTCTCGACACGTGGAACACGCCACCCTATGATTATATTTAAAGAGTGGATTGTATCTCTGCATCAATGTGCTTCATGCAATATGCATGGACACGTTGCGCAGAAATCTGCGAGAAGCACTCATCAGTTCCGCTATTTGGCACCCTTATCGACTTCTGGAGCTGTTTCAATACGCGGCGCTACGTTTCAGGCGTTTTAAAAATGCACATCCTCCTAGCATAACAGGTCGTTATCAGGTGGGTATACACGAAGCTCTATTTAGTATTTAAATTTATCCGTGGATCTACTAACGCCTTATTGATCCACCTTTTACGCCAGTTTCTACAACGCGTTATTCCCGCTTCAGAAATCGTGAATTAGGCAAGCCTGCGTGTGACATGGAAAAGCATCGATTGCATCTGTGGAAAAGTTATTGAAAATTCGGCGTTTTCGCCCCATCCTCCTCCTTAATGTTTATTTTCTGGTAGGAACACTCTTCAGCTCGCCTGGAGAGCGGCGCGCCAACCGACCATAAATTTGGTGACATCGGTTTTCTGATTAAAATCGGGATGTTTCTCGGAGCGGACGAAAAGATTCGAAAAACTGCATTTTGAAATCACCGAAGCATGAGCGTCTTCAGGATTAATGTAAAGACATTAGACTTGAATGAATAACCCAGCCTCAAGCAAGCAGTTTGCGCTTTCAGAAGATGCTTACGTTGTCACCATGGCCCGAAAGTGGAGCAATGTTATCCAAAAAAAAATTCATGCAAAAAATAAGCAATGATATAACCCAGCATTGAAACCATGACATTCCAAAATCATCGCAGAAGATGATCAAATGGGTGATTTTCATTGCTTGCGAAGATGTTGGGTAATCTGACGTCGACCTTTTGAAATTGTTAGAACCATGGCGTTTAGGAGTAGATCGACGTACAGTACATGTAATGCCAAGTAAAATTTCCACGAAATATGACGAACATTTATTTAACTTGAGACTGAAAACGTCGAAACAAGTTGAAACGCACGTGACGTCACACAGCTCGTGGGCGTAGCTAATGTGACTCAGTTTACATTGTGGGCGTGTTGAGGGGTATACTTTCCATAATGCAAAATGAAATATGGAACGAATGTGCCTGCGCGTGCAACTTTAACTTATCTATAGTAAAGCAACCATTTTTGCCACAGTGTAAATATGAAGTACCCCAACATGTCTGATCTAGGCGGGGCCAGCACGCGTCGTCTGCTTGTGAAAGTTATCTATTGCCAATCCAACTTCCAACAAAAGCAGAACAAAAGATGCATCTTGTTTCATGGTAGCACATTGCACGTGCATCACTTCTGTTCATTTCGTAGATTTCAAGATGTTCCCATGCATCTTATAGTTTTATTGCATTTGCTTCTACTTCTTCTTCTAATAATTTCTTAAATTTTACTGCGAATTTGCTCGCGCATGCACGCTACATTCGAGGATAATAATCCTGAATAGCCTCTCGTTTTATATCACCGTGCACTCAGCTAGAATACGATAGAAATGAAGAAACGCGGAGCAATTTAGGGTGTATAGTTTTCCGCGAGGGATCTCCATAACGCATAATTGTTCGGAGGTAAAGTCATTTACCAAACTGTAAAAAACAGATTAACCGAGCTTGTTAAACCTCGAGTCACCGTGCACGATAGAAGCTGCAAGCGTTGCTCGCCCTGAAAAAGACGATGCATAAAACGCACCATGCACCTTCATCGCATCTTGCCTTAATTCCGCATGGATCCCCAGAGCCCCATAACGTCGATGGTTCCTTGCCTAAACGGATCCATAAATCGCGTGGCGTTCCATTATCACCAACGAGTTTAATGGAGAATTAGGCGAGCGATATGCGGTCCTGCGCCGCTGCGCGACGACAGATAACTCGGTGGGGGCAGCGCTATTTCCATCCAAATGACCGTCAGGAATCGATCCGCTGGCTCAGCACCTTTGCTCCAACTTCGTAAACAACTTGCTGGAGCACGACCTCCGAAGCATCCAATGACGTCAGCGAAAGGTGTTCGGCAAAAAAAACACAATCTATGAGCAATTCGTAAAACGTTTTTGGAAACTTCAATGAGTCGTTTTTATAGCGAAAATATTCGATTAAGCAATTGCCATCCATAATAAAGCCATTTGTTTGGCGTGACAACATGTGTGGCTCCATGAAAATAGTTCTAAAAGTCATCGTTTTGTAAATTGTGTTTTAACGCTATACGACACGTGATTGTTTTCACTTTTCAATGCACATGCATTCACGATGAGAACTTGAGATTTTACAGTTCAGATACATGTACTTCAGTGTATATGGTGCGAGCACAAAGAATGCTTACTTTCGACGTGCTTCTTTCAGCTTCTTTCGTGCTTGTTTTCAGCTTTGGGGCACCACTGAACGCGTTAATTTTGCTTGGTGAAACATTCCGCGTAAAACCTTGCACATGCGCATTAGCGTCTCATGATGAGCGCAGGACACGTTTTACGGTACATAGACGTCATACAATCGTGTATATGTGCCTTGCTACACTTTTGACCAATTGTGAACATGTGCCACTCTGTGTCTTAAAAATCTGCTTTCGGATTTCCAAAAAAGAATGTTACAAACATTTTTGAAAGTTCATAAGTGCTTCTTGTAAGCTCAGCCTGGCTCGGCTAAGCTTTCTTTGTGAGCGCCCTCATTTAAAAAGCATGCCGCATTCTTATCCCACTTGGTGGCGCTAGTGTACACCGAGTGGTAAGCCCCTGCAATAAGCATTCTTTGTGCTCGCACCCATACATAGAAGCTTTGATTACGAATCGCACTTTCACGTGCACTAACTGGTTTTAAACCAAAATAACCGTGAGTGAATTTTTAAAACTGATTAGCAGCTACCGATGCTGCATACTTGACTTTACGGCTATACTTAATTGCGATTCGCAAAGCTTCAGTTTAGAGTACCACTAATATAACACATTGTTGCCCTTTAAGGTCAATTTCATATGAGTCAATGTTCTAATTTTGATGTGTTTGATTGCATTCCCCCCCAAAAAAACATCATTTTGTTATCGCAAAAAGTGCATTTCAAATGATAAATAAGTAATTTGTATTGGAATTGAGTTTATTTGGAAAACATTGGATACCGTGATTTAATCAACGTAAACTCTTCTGCAGGGTTTCCTGGCTGTTTTACGATAGTTTATATTCACAGTTAAGAACCTGATTTCAGATCATTGTTTTTCTAATACTTGCCAAGTCATTTTGGGCTTGAAATAACCTACATGTACTTGAAGAGGAGTTGAGGATCACGGAAATGGGGAACCAGAAATGCAAATATTTACGTTAAACTTCGTATGCAAAAGATGTCACCTGAAAAACATCTGCTATCTCGTTCTTCTTCCCATGTGACTACATGTAAGCACCTATCGTTAGTCAAGTCTTAGTTTCTTTCTGACATCTTCTGGCTTTTCAGCTTCATTCTGTTCTGCAGTGCAGTTTGTTCACATTTCCCATTTGTATACATACAGGGCATGCATGCTCGTGAAAGTTTAATGTTACTTCCGGGATATCATTTCTACCTATCCCAGCTGAAGATGCTTAATTTGAGTTTGAAGAATTTTTTTAATCTCGTTTTCCTAGAGAAGATCAAGAACGTTTGAAAGTAATCTTATCTGCAGCCATGGGCAATGCTAAGTGAAGCAATTTACTTTGCATAAAAGCGACGAATAACGTACGGTATATAATAAAGTTACATGCATAATTGAGAATCATAACATTGATAAGGGGAGGATAAATCCTATTTAATTGAGGTAATTAGCAAGCGGTCTTAATCGTGAAATTTTCAAAATACATTCTGAATTATTAATGAGCATTTTATGAGCGTACATGCAAGTAGGTTACTGTATATACTTTATACCGATATGGCAGTTAATTCTGACATGCTTATGGTGAACAACAATAAAGACATGTGTATACATATGTTTAAAGATGGAATTTACTCAGTCCTTAATTGGATGGTATTATTTTTAGTCCAATTTTTATTTGGCTTGAACCCTAAAGTTTTCTTCAAAAAACATCCAATCTGCACTATAAAGTTTCACTATCATTACAATTTTAATGCAACTGTATATCATATCATGCATTTTTGAACAAATAATGAAAATATTCCAATCAGAAGCCAGTAGTCTTCTACTATATACTGTCTTCTATTTTGTTATGCACATACAACTTTATCCCAGCCAATTTTACCACAATCGAAATCGTGAATTCCAATATTCCAACAACTTGAATTAAGATGTCTTACGTGAACTATCTCTAACGCAATTTGTTCACATTTTCCTTTTATCTATAGCCTATTATATATATACGCGAAAGTTTAATAGGACTTCAGGGATATCATTTAGATTTTCCATCGGAAGATGTGCAATTTGGCTTTTATTTCAAAGATACCGGTGCTAGTCCTTTCCGCAAAGACAAAATTAAATTGCGAATTGCTAAGAATTACGATAATTTGTGCAATTGCATAGAGATGGGAATTAATGAAATCTCAAAGAAATAAACTGACGTGAGTTTATCTAGGCTTCCTTTAAGAGGGATTTAGTAAAAAATACCAGGCAAAGAAAATCTGCCTAAAAGAAAAATATATCAGCGTAATTCAGGAGTGCACGTGGTATACATGTATTCAACATTTCATTTGATTAGTGTTATGTCGAGAGCCTCTTACATTTTACACTTTCTTTTTCGAGTGTTTCGAAAAAGTTATGGCTTTTTCACTAAATTCATTCTGCAGTGCAGATATATCCATTATCCACAATAAAGTGACATCGAGTGAACAATCTGCATTGCAGTCAGTACCATAGAAAGCGACGGGAAGACGTTAAAGAACTAAAAGATTTTACCATGTCCACAGCAGGCAACTGCAGAGGAAAATGCACCAATCCAGTCCCATCTATAGGGCATTCTATCGTCAAAAATCAGCAGCATGTGTTTACATGTATAATACAATAACAGCACAGCATCTTGCATTTTTTTCATTATTCAACAACAAATATATTCAGTAATTAAATTGTTTTGCCTTGAATTGTATCAATTTGGATTGGGTTTGTAAGTTTAAGGACGCGAGCCTACATCAATTTGTGGCATACAATAGCATGTAGCCTAAATGGAACTTAAATTTTATTTTTGATAAGCATTTTTCAAAGGAAAAGAATTAATGTTTTCTTAAGTTAAAAAGTACAGTTAGATACTCTACCTTGCATGCAACATTCTTCTATATTTCGCTGAAAAGCCATGAAATCCCTTTAGGTTAATAAATATAATGAAATTTACCTCAAAAACACTTCTCATCGTCATGTTTATCACATTGCAAGTTACACAATTGCACGATGAAACACAATGGCTGCATGCGAGAGGAACGTATTGGTCAACTGTTCGAAAGCTAAATTTGAACTTTTCAACTATTTTCCATTACAGTAAGGGTTTCTTTTTTATGAACATCTTAAGGAATTTAATTGAAAAGATAACGTGCTTCAAAGGTCGTAAAAGAGGCACGTTTTAGTGAAAACGTGCCGTTTAAGTGAAAGGCTTGTTTATCGTTGTTAGCTATCGCAAAACGGCCAAGACCCAGTACAATATTGTGCCAGATGACTTCAGCGCATCAGAGGCGTTGGAAACTGCCATTGACGTCAATGGGATCTTGCATAGAAATAGCTTTCGCATTGGCAACAAGGGTAGTTACAAGAGCTTTTCCTCGTTTTCTATGGATGTAACAGCTCATCTAGGCCTTTGTGCCCACTCTTGAGAATTCTTCGAGGGTTTCTAACCGAGGCGAAAATACTCCGTTTGCATCCCAAGCACGCTCTTGAGCCTCGCATCAAAATGGCCTCTCTGGAACATCCCTTGAAACAAAAGACGAGGAGGACGTTGAAGAAGCCAGTGCATGACTCGCCATTCTTACCAAGCCAAAGCGGCTTACGGCTTCCTCCAGAAACAATCGATAAGCCTGGGGAATAAAAACCGTTCCGAAGTTAATATTTACTGCGAAGGATGCGTTTTCCACACGCTAGGCGATTTCCTGAAGGAAAACGAGTAGCTCCGTGGAAAAAAAATACATGGAATTTGCATTACAGTACTCTCCAGTTTTCTTGAATCACAGAAAAGCGGAGGCGTCAGGCGCGAAAGCGGATTATTTGCTCGACTGACTTAATTGCTGGGCTTTGTCTTTGGGTGCCACCTGTGAACGGGAGTGGAAAAGGTTTTGAAGGGAAAAAACAGTTTTGGAAAAGGCTTTTGTGAGATGAAGAGACTTAAGAATCCCAAAATGCTGAAGCTATATAGCAGCAACAAAAGAGGGTCTTAAAGTTTGGAATTTCATTTGGCAGCACTGAAGACATGGACAAAAACGATGGCACGATTGAAAACCTCACGATTGTCAGGCCTGCTCCAGTGTCTTTCTCTCGAACATAAAGAAAACACGAATTGCATACATGTAGTATTTCTTGATAAAATTATATTGCTAAAACGTGTCCGATACAGGGTGATCTGTAAAGTCAGTATCCAACGAAAAAAAAAATATATCTTTAATATGGTAAGAGATACGGTGATAATTCTCCCAGATATCCCTTAAAGTTGACCACAAGCTGTACGGAAACCTTATATCGATGCGAAGTAAATGTACCTGTAAAATATTATATAGATAGCTTCTCCATTTATCTAACATAAAACAAAATGCAATTTTGAGTTCAGTTAAAATATTGGCCATCATAATTATTGCATTTCTTGGACAGATTTTGGAATGTTTTCATAGTGTATTGAGTAGACGGCAAATGAAGACGGTCACGGGATTAAACGAAATGAAACAGTTCTTAACTCGAAAAAACAGGAATGTTTGTGGTCTGGACGAAATTAGCAAGACTTGAAATTATCCACAATCGTTAATATTAATTTACTCAATGTTTCTGCATCATTTCGCCTTCCTCAGGATTCAACTATCTTGCAGTTAAGGTACAGTTGTTGGGAAACATTCGCTCTTTTGGTTGTTTGTTGTATTTTCATTTGATTCGAAAATTGCAACGATAATTTCTTAAATTTAAAAAAAAAAACATTTTTCTAAGTGAGTGTATTCACTTGAGGATGAAGAGACTTAATTTCAAAAATCAAGTTAAACAATCAATTTTTTTTTATCTAAAATGCTCAAATTTAAAATTAAGATGTTGTTAACGCTTCAGCTGGCAATGTGCATAGATTAGTTTAAGAAGCATGTTTATCATGCATGTAGTTATAGATCAAATTTAGATAAGCTTGTTCAAACTTGCAATTACCATAAATGAAAATAAGGAGTGTCAACGTTTAAATTGCATATTTATTTCCTATTGTTCACTATACAGGATGATTTGTAAAGTCAGTAGCCAACGAAAAAAAAATTATATCTTTAATATGGTAAGAGATACGTTGATAATTCTTTCAGATATTCCTTAAAGTCGACCACGGGCTATCCGGAAACCATATTCCCTGTGACCTTGAATGCCACGTTCATGGTCGTTCCTTCCGAGTTTTTTGCAGATATCTCAGAAACCGCTGCAGATAGGATCCTACTGTAAATTAGAAAGTTGTAGGGCGATACCTCATTAATGTAATAACGTTTGTTTTATATTTTTCAAAACAAAGCAAAGCGAGATGGAATTTTTTTCTCCACGAGTGACCATAGAATGTGCAGGCTGAATCTGCATGACACCATAGCTTTGTCGAACGAGAAACTTGTAAACAATTGGTAGATCACACTTACTAGAATCATGCAACATGATATTGCCACAACAAAATTATATTTGTTGGGTTCTATGCGGGTTGTCAGTGCTCATTCGCCAGTGTGGTTGTCTGGAGACTATGTAAATTTCCTTATGTACAACATGAAATACAAGTACCTTAACACAAGGTTATGTTTCATAATTGTAGCAGGTCTAAAGTAGCATTTTTTGCAGTTTACAGTGTATGGTCACTCGCGGAGAAACAAAATTCCATCTCGCTTTGGTTTGATTTTAAAAATATGAAACCAACGTTGGTACACTAATTAGGCATCGCCCTACAACTTTCTAATTTACACTAGGATCCTATCTGCAGCGGTTTCTGAGATACCTGTATCTGCAAAAAACTAGGAGTTGGAAATTGGATGACCTTGAACGCGGCATTCAAGGTCACAGTGAATAAGGTTTCCGTACAGCTTGTGGTCAACTTTAAGGGATATCTGGAAGAATTATCATCGTATCTCTTACCATATTAAAGATATAATTTTTTTTTCGTTGGATACTGACTACAGATCACCCTGTATATAGGACACGTTTTAGCAATATAATCCACGAACCTATAAATAAGTTCTGCAGAATTTACGCATGACCGGGATTATCCGGGACATTTTTTGATGTTACTAAACGTGTACAATAGATGATCCCCTTACTTCCCCATAACTCACCTAATCGAAATCTGCGTAATAAAACCGACCTTCATAATGTGATTTGATGGCTATTTTGGCGGAATCTGATGTGGTTTTCTATAGATTTGTGTGGTTTTCTATAGATTTGTGTTCATCACTGGAAAGCGATGCACCAGCAGCTGCTTAGTGTCAGATGTTTTTGATAAATTTGTAAAGGAGATTTCTCGCCTCAATTGATGGAGGCTATCATTTGAATCGATTTATGGTGCTAAATAAAAGTTCATGACTCACCTTTTTTTTCTGAAATGTCTCAGAAATCGATAAACATGCCATTATATGACATTGGGTGGTCTGGACGCTGTATATTTTTAGTGTTTTAGTGCATAGATTACATTGAGAACTCAGCATAGAATGTTCATGACTGTGCTGCTTTTTGTCCTTTGAATTATTTGCTTTTATAAAAAGAAAATTGGGTGTGAAAGCGGTAGTGTTAAATTGCAGTTGTTATAGTGTGTTATTTTTCAAAATGGATATGGATACCTCTATATCCATGTTTTCCAACGCCAATGTAAAGGATATACAATCATCGCAATCCGCATTGGATAGGTTTCCATTTCCTTTTGCTTTCTTTTAGAAGACACGTGTCCTTTAAACTTCTATTGAGCATTTGCCATTTCGATATCACTGCTGTCTCCGTTTTTATCTCCATGATTGATTTCTATTTGCTCGGATATCCCCAAAGGGCTTTAGGGGTTAACTTCCGGTTGCTGTGTCATGCCATCGAGTCCCAACAGAGACAAGAATGATGGCTTTTCTTGCTGCAAGGGCCATTTCAGAGATTTGCATGGAAAAACATCGTTTAAACATACTGTGTTGTATGTGACATTTAAAGCGTTCCATACTGTATAGCCTGAGATTAGAAACTTATTTAGTACAGCTTGCTGAAGCAATACATCTTTATTATACAGTATTTTCTGTCCAAAAAGTGAGAAATTAGTTGCCCTGTAGCGCTTTTGATTTTTCTTGTAAACTATCTCAAAAATACACGTTCGCATTGGCTCAATTCGTAAAATTATCAGTGTAAAATCAAATCTAATAAGGTTATATAGAATGTAATGCATGTAAAACCTTGTTAGATTTCATTTTACATTGAGAAGAATAACGTATTATCATTGTTTAAGGCCACCACGATTTTCTGAATATATAATCAAATAGAAAGGTTCTTGAAGCTTTCATATCCAGCTTTCAAGTTTTGCAAAACACTGAATCAATAATGAAAGCGTTCCCTATAATATACATAATTTCGTTATCGCGAGTTGCTTTCAAAATCTACTTATTATTAAACCTAATCTTTCGACAATCTTAATCTGTTTACTCATATTTGTAAAAATTCCTCGTTTCCATCTCTTATCTGCCATAAATCGCCCGATGCACATACGAAAACACTTTAAAAATTCATTGTTTAATTCAGAAAAAGGTCTATGAAAGCGCACAACCTCGTTTGTTATTTGTTTCTGTATATATCGTGGAGAATGAAAATAATGAAAACCCTGGCATGTTTATTTCCTCGTGTTCCCTTCAACGTTTGTTTTGATGCCGGCCTTAAAATTGTCTCGCATATGGCACTTGCTGACTTTCTAAATAAATTTTCGGATGGCAAAATTGCAGTGCACGAGCAATAGGGTTCCTCTGTTTGCAGTCGAAATTACAGGTCTTGAAGCTTGAACGACGCTCGTAAAATGCAGTCTTTCGAGTGAAAATTTGCGTTGCCCATGCAGTCGGGTTTACAGATTTAGGAATATAAAAGAAATACCCTCGGGACTACTACAAGATGAGAGGAAATTTGAACATGGCGGGATTTTAATAAAAGAATGTTCTCAAATTTTGCCTTCCAACTTTTCATTTGGTAAGGAAATACATGTACCAAAGTAAATATCTACAATTTTAAAGCATGCAGAGTTGGACGAATTTGAGTACAAGCATGTATAAGCTTAATCTTTCTGAAATGATCAAATGCAATACTGATTCATATAATTTTTCAGCACCAATCAAAAGTGACGACGACATTCTTTTTAAGAAAATGATCCTGTATCTTTGCTTTTATCACAGAATTGCTATAACCACGATGTGCTGAAAAATTCACATTTTGTTGTTATTTTCGCCATTGTTTTCTCTTTTCTATCTCAAGCATAAGACGTTTATAAATTAATAATCATAAAATCCGAAAGACGGTTTGATAATCTCAAATGAAGTTCATTACGAAGATGAATGATACTGTATATCTAATATATAAAGAAGAAATCGCGTCCATCGGCTAACGGCTGGATTTTGGGTCGGCTAACGGCTGGATTTTGGGTCGGCTAACGGCTGGATTTTGGTGTGAGGTGTGGTTACAGGGTGGGCTTCGGTG
>JAQGAO010002238.1:0-20395 GCA_034697705.1 Ommatoiulus sabulosus | reverse complement strand
CCGCCCAGAAAACGGTACGCAAGGTGCGCAAAATACGCAAATTACGCATGCGTAGCTTGGGAACTTGAGTTCCCCTATTGTTTCACATTGAAGGCGCAGTGTTTCACAAACGGTGAAAAGAATTGTAAAGAAAAATGCCAAAATTGATTTTTTACAATGGATGCATTTAATTGTTTCAATTTTGTTTTTCAAACTACAGCTTCAATTTTGTTTTTAATACAATAGATTCAATGCATGTTTTTTCATAATATTCTATTTTTATAAATATGTAACTTAATAACGCACGTGTAGATGATTTCAAGTTATTTATCTTCCTAATATGACAAAGTTTGTCGAATAATTTTGCATTTTTTATAATTTAAAAAAAAATATATATTTGTCAAAGATTTCTCCAAACTACGGATGTATCAGATTTTTGCGACACATATTACGAAAACAATTTTTGAAAGGTAAATTTCCATCCATTAACTACAATTTCGTTTATAACCCTAACGTCCAAGGATAATAAATATTTAACGAAGCATTAGTCCTAAACTGGATTAATATCGGAAATTTGGGCTTTTCCACCGCGTGCTTGAGTTATTTTCGGTAGAGGATGAATTTATGTCCAAGTGCGGCTATTTCTATTTTGCATAGAAAGCATCTACATTGTGCGGAATCTAATAGCCGAGAAGCTAATCTAATAACAACAACGAGTATGAGTTATGTTAATCAAAATGCACGGAAGGTAATTTCATAATGCTCGCCTTTATTCGCTAATTCAGGACTCCCGAATTGGTTGGTGCGCGTAACACTCAGTATGCCGACGATGAATTCGTCGAGAGATTACGGTTAACTTTGAAGGCCCCCTTAAACCTCTTTAGGGGTGGACTATGCAGTTAATCCGGAAAATAAGCCATGCAAAGCGCTCTAACGAATGGACAATGAAAATAAAGCTTCGTCCCCAAAGACGCAGAAACTGCATTTTGGCTTTAGAATTACGTATTTAAACATTGCGAAAGAGAACTGGCAGGGTTCCCCTAGAAATCTCATTTTCAACTTTCCTGACTTTTAAAGGTTTTAAAAAATTTTCCTGACCAATGACAATGTAAAAACGTAAACATGCAAAATTTACAAAAATTTACAAAATTGTCTGTAGAAAGTTTTGCAAATTTGTACTCGTAAAACGCCAAACATTTTTGCAAATTTGTTCTCAGAAACTGTTGCAATTTTACAAATGTGTATACTGAGAAAATTTAAAAAAGTTTGCAAATGGGTCCTTAGTACGTAGATGTTTTTCCAAATAAGTCATTCTTCCATGACTTTTCCCTAACATTTCCAGGTTTTTCAAGTCCGGGGGTACCCTGACTATTTAAATATTGTAAATATGTAAATTCGTAAAAGAATTACAATGTATAGTAATTGCTCAGAAAATTCAACGAAATGTTTGATCTAATCGCAACGTACATGCACCTTGTATGTTGATAAAATATTGCGAAACAAAAAATCAGTGAAATAAAAATTATGCGATGCATAGTTTTAGTAGTTCAGAAATATACGACGAAAATGCAATATACATGTATATTTTAAAATAATGGAGGTACTGTGATGGTTTGGGTGCAATCTGTTTAATTTGATAATTTTGTATTGAGAAAATGTAGAACGTTTTGAGAATTTGTCTTCGGAAAACGTGGGCAGTTTAGCAAGTTTGTAAAAAAAAAGTTTGTCAAAAAAAAGTGGGCAATTTTGAAATTTTGTCTTCAGAAAACGTGGACAAATGTTGTAAATTTGTACTCGGCTACGTTGAATTTCCCTGGCGTTATCAAAATAAGTCATTCTTGCCTGACTTCTCCCTGACTTTTCCAGATATTTTCAAATTTTCCGACTTTTCCAGGTCTGGGGGTACCCTGTATTAACATTTTAAAGCTAAAAATACATTACAATGAAATGAATTTTCAAAAACCATTTTTATTAGAAAAAATTCATGTTTGAAAATATATTTCTAAAACCTTTTTTTTGATTTTCGACTCTGTCATATCAAAATTTGAATTACATCACACCTCTCCTCCCTTATTTTTACATGATCAAAATTACGTTCAGTCGTGATTTCAAAAAGTTAAAAACTAGAAACCATCACAAACACAGAGCTCAAAATTTGAGCAAATGTTGAAACCTCGATTGTTTCTAGCTCATGTATGTCAAATCCACGCCGTTTACGCTTTTCAAACAAACTTTTTTCCCCCATTTATCCGATTCTATATCCATTGTTGAGAACATCATATAACGAGTCGTCCTTTTGACCTAAAAATAATCCGTCAACTCGTACACGGTATAAACAGGACGTTGAATAGAAGTTGATTATGAACGTAACACTCGCCACCTAATTAAAGGCTTTTTCAGGGAAGAGAGGACGCTACGAACTATCTCCTCTAAGCTACGATCTATGTTTTAAGAAATTCCTGATAAACCCAGCGCGCCACGACAAAACGGGGGGAATTTCCTCGCAAAATGTCAAAGGTCAGCCATCTTTATGACTACAGACAATAAGGAAAACAGTAGGCCTAGCCATTTGGCGTAATCCTCGGCAATGTATTCTTATAATTCGCCCGTATTCAAATATATAAATTCGCTCACGTGACTACATTATTCTCTGGGCTTAAATTGTCGGAGAAGTTACCGAAAAATGTGCTCAAAATGCTCGATTTAATCCAATTAGCTCGTAAATTTAAAGCCCAATTGTAAAACTTCTCACGTATTTTAATTGCGCGCACTTGAGAGTGGACGGGAGTTATTAAGAAATTATATTCTTTTCCGACTATGCAAATTTCGTTATAAGCGCAAATGCGCGTATAACGCCACAGCTTGTTAAAACTTCGTTATAAACGATAGGCTTTATAAATTAAGTTTAAAGACGATGATGTTGTTGAAGTAGGCTTATATATCCATAAATGCAATAAGATTATTTCGATTCGTTATCAGGATTGCACTGAAACTTCATTTTCAAGTTCCCTGACTTTTCCGGGTTTTCCAGTTAAGGGTGTACCCTGGTAATATACATTAAAACGATACAAATTAAAATTTAGCAAGAAGCAAAATAATAACTAAACATTAATATAATGACATCTTCGTTAATTTTGAGATGAGCAGTACGACAATATAAGCACATGTATTTGTTAATTTCAAAATGAGAAGCATAACAATAAATTTGAAAACTTCGTTATATGCGATACACGAAGTCGTACATTCCGATACAGTATACAAGAGCCGAATATATACAACGAAATACGTATTCCAATGAATGTGCATTAAATTATAGAAATATATATTTACACGGACATTATTTGCATTATAAAATAGAAATATGCATAGTCTATACGTGGACATTATTCCCATTATATAATGGAAATTTAAATACATATATGCGTTGTTTAATAAGAATATAAATGTAAATGCATTGTACAAAAGGAATACTTCGCATAGAATACACGTGTATATGCAATACATATACTGTATATCCTTAAAACCTATCTCGTACATTTATGTGTGCATTTGCAATTTTTTTTCATACATCAAAGAATATAAAATTTACGAGATTAAAGTTACTACCGGTACTAAGATAGAAACTTCTCAGATCGCACCATACATTTCTATTTGAGTACCTCAAATATTTAAAATTTAAGTAAACAAATTCGTTGTTATCACGCGAGTATATATACTCACAAAAATGACCAAAATCCAATTATCCTAAACTGCTAATTATCCTAAACAGAGCTACAAGTTTCACATGTACATACTTGTATACTGCTTAATTCAGTGCACAACTGCGTAAAATACTGCAAATACTTCATCACGATATTGTTTCTGGTGAATTTTATCATCCCGAATCAGCATTAGTAGTTGCCTAGGTCATTAACTAAATTGGACTTTTCCATTTTCTGATTTTTTTCCCATTGCGTGATACGAGCCAAAAATAACTAAATGAATCATTAGACAAAAACTTTTAATGAAGTTAAGTGTTTCGTGTTCGTCATATATGCTTAAGCCAGAAAAAAAAACAAAAAAAAACAAAAAAACCACCCACAACATACATTACTTCGAAAATCTACTCCGTCATCATTTCTAATGCGGGGGTCATGCGGAGCAGTCAGCGTGTCCCTAATTAGAAATCAGCCCGGGTGGGCGCGCTAATTAACTTAAAATTTACCAAATATTCGTCTATGGCTTCGTTGGCTTATTACTTTATAAAAGAGGAAACCTCATCGCTGGAAAATGAGTTCATTTCCGGTATTTTGTACACATTTACCTAAATTATATCCACCGTGTCATTTACCATATTACGTCCTACATATGAGAAAAAAACTCAGTTTGGGATTTGTATTTATTTATTACTCCGAAATACATATTTTTACTACGAGAGTAAGGATTCACGATTATTGCGTATTGTTGGGGGAAGTTTTGGCAACGAACCATAAGATTGCCTTTTTAAATATTTATTTTGCCTTTAAGAAATATGCGCGGCTGAATAAACGTAAAAGTAGACGAACGAAAAGTGCGCTGTCCAAACGTACTGTATATAACATACTTATCAAATATATTATTCTGGATGCCGTGAATTATATTACGATTTAAAGGTAGCATTATATTTGGAGCAGTTTTAAGCAAGAAGTTAAAGATTTACTTTAAATTCTGGTGGTAAGCCTCCCCTTCCCCTCCCTTCCAAAAACAAAACATTAAAAATTAATTCAAACCAAAAATAAAATTGATTTTTAAAACTAACAACTTTAAATTTTCAAAAAAACGTTAAAAAGTAATTTTTATACATTTCTGATTATTTGAAATCAAATTTATTTTTATCAAAACAAACTATTCCATTTCCTAAACAAATAATTCGATTTTCAATTCAATTCTTTACCCTGCAGTCAGTACATATAGTACCATTTAACAGGGGGATCATTATACAAATTAAGTCAGATTAAGCAGTCTGGTCATGATGGACCCCAACATCACAATTAGTCACATTTCCGTATTTGGGATTTTATAATAAATAAATGCGATTTAAAAAAAAAAATTATACCGTATTCAAAACTTTATATTTTTGAAATTTAATAACCGTATAAATTTATGATTTCTAGGGCAATCAACTTTTTTCTATCGGTTTCTACCGGTTACTACCATCCTACCCATGGTTTCTATCGGTTACTATACCATCCTATACCCACGGTTTCCATCTGTTACTACCCTCCTACTACGGCTTCCATTGGTTAAAACACTATCCTACCAGTGGTTACCATCGATTAGAACTATCCTACGTACGCTTACCAGCCACTTGATGTAACATGCCACTGATTTTCCACGATTACGATCATCTTACACATGGTTACTGAGCATCCACTAACTGTTACCATGGTTTCGTTACTCGGTTCCTCACGAGCCTATTAGCCGTAATCCTACTTTACGAAACGATTTGCATTCTTTGACAAATTACCAATTCATAAATTGCCGGAAAATTGGAAATCCACACAAGAAGAGACCAGTTGAAAGTAGCGATCGTCCTGTGTACAATGTACTAGTATAGTGTAGTTGTGCCTTGCGTAGTTGGGCGAAAACAAGATCTATATTAATGATTTTTAAATATATTGTCGGTGGCGTTTCGAAGAAGGGCTTCGGAAGCGTAGATATAGCCGCGAGATGCAAATGCAATTTGAGTCTAAATTTAGAAACACGCTCGGCGCGCGTATAATGCGAAACTAATAATCCGTGCAGAAGAGATAAGGAGTGGTGTGAAGCCATTTTACGGAGAGATAAGGAGGAGGGGAGGAAGGGGGGCAACTAACGCAATTGTCAACGGGCTAATTTTAGGCGACATTCGAACCCGTAATCCGTAACAAAAAGACACCGATGAAATTTGCAACTGGAATAACGGCGGAAAATTTCCTTAGTTACGTCAGTTTGTGAGGATTTCCCCCTCCCCCCTTTACGACCACGCTAAACGCCGTTTAAAAAATTAAGCGCCAGGAAACGTTAAACAGACATGGCCAAGTTTCTGAAATTAAAATGACGAAAAAAAGATGAAATCCGTATGCTCGTAGAACATTTGAGTGATCTATTACATTGTAGAGTAGGGGACACGATGGTATATTTCTGAATAGAAATCTTATAAAACACTCGCAGAAAAAAATATCACCATGTTTAACTGTATACATATACTCGTGCGAATAAATCTACTTTTAGATTATCTGAACAGCCTTTTTGAAATTAAATTCACATCTTATGTGAATTTAATTTCACATTTATCGTCTTTTCAAGTTTTTTAACACGATATCTTCACATTTTTTATATTCTCTGAACAATTGTTTAATATCATCTGCACCTCTATTTAACATCATCTGGATAACTTTTTAAAGATTATCTGCATTTCTATGCAGCACTGTCTGCAGATTCATAGCATTTACCAAACATTATTTGGACATTATCAGAACATTAATTCAATACAACTCAGTATCCTACAATCAGCATACTTTTGACATTGTCTGAGCATGAAAATTACAACGTTGTAAAATATTTAAAAATTTAAACTTTGTTTTAACATTTTTAACAGTGTCTGCTCATTTTAAGCATTGTCTGAACAACGTTTCAACATTATATGCCCAGCTATTTAAGATTGTCCGAACAACGTTTCAACATTATATGCCCAGCTATTTAAGATTATCCGAACAACGTTTCAACTATCGCCGGGATGTTTTTATTACATTGTCAGAACACCTTTCCGACATATTACTTCAATATACTCAAACAAGTTATAAACCCATAAAACAGTTCATGTAAACATGTTTCCAACTTTTGATGACTTGTGTACTGGAAAAACTCCTGAAAATCCAGTCAAAGGCAGCCCAACATAACGTCTGTGTTCGCAGTGATTGCCCTCCCCCCAATATTAAGGGCAGCTAGAAACTACCCCTCTACTTAAATATACATTGTAAGTTTTAAAATTACAAAAACGCAAAATAGTCCAAATATAAGCGTTCCACTGCCCGGTGGTCAGCGCAAAAATCCGCACCAATTTTCAATGGCTGTAGAGATACTGGATAAACACAGAATACATGTAAACAGCCGGCGGCAGCCCAGCATAACGCCTTTGATTGCATAGATTGCCCCCATTAGAGGCAGCTTGAAACCAATTTTAGAAAAAGATGCATCTCCCCTTACTAAAACATACAAATGGCCAGATTTAAAAATTAGAAAGAATTCAAAATGAATTCAAACCGGTCCAAAAAAACGAGCGTTCGACTGCGCTGTGGTCAGCGCCAAAATCCGCATCGTCACCTCGGCCAAAAACCTCCGGCAACGAACGGCGCAAACTTTTCGGTCAGTTAGATCCGAGTGTAAAATTCCGCCGAGTTGGGATGAAATCTGGCGGAATTGTGGGAGGAAATAAAGTCGCGGAGCTCCAGACACGCCACGGTTAATGACTCGGAAAGGCATTTTGTTGTTGCACGGACTCCGAAAGAGGACAAGGGCTGAAAATGCAATAATACGCCTCTGGAGAAATATAAAATTGTTTGGCAAATGCTTAATGGGCCATCGCCAGTTAAATCCGCAGAAAACAACGACGAAAATCAAGGACGAAGCCAAAAGATGCGCCTTATGGGAACCTTCTACGCCGAAATCCATCAAAAATATGAATTCACTCTTTTCTTTTCGGGTGAATATCCTAATATGAAAGGCAACGCACGAAATACGTTAAAATGAGAGTTGCGTGCGCTGGCGTGATTAAAACTTTTAGTTTTTGCGGGTCTTAATTAAAATTTTATCATTTACGAATCAATGAAGATTGAAATTCAAAGACATTTTATTTTCCGCTTTACCCAAATTTTACCTCAGCAGAGAGAATCTACGTACGTCCATGGTCTACGTGATTTCTTTTGCAAATATATTCGAAGCCGGCACAAACTAAGCAATTTACTTCCCGAAAGTTGCATCCAAATAACTCGTTGCTCGACGTATCCCCTTTGTTGGGCATGCACAATTTCCTTAGGAAATACATGTATGTTTCCATGCAGATATATTTCCAAAATAATAAAAAAATGATCACATTTTGAGCATATAGTGTTTCGATCCCCGTACGTTGGTAAAAATTAACATTGCAAATAAGTTTGCAGATATATATTTCCAGAATAAAAAATTAATCCTATTTTTCATTAACTTTGAAGCGATATGTTTGTTTGTGGATTTTTAACTTTGGCTTATTTCTGCTACGAGGCTTAACACCAATGTCAGGGGATGTGCCAGCGTCATCTACCTGGGAATTTTTCTACGAAGGGGGACTTCCACCTCCAAGAGGGATCTGAACATGCAGAATGCAAATAGGTTCAGCACGGGACCTCGATTTAAACTCATTCTCTATTCACATCGACTAAATCCGTACCAAAATTACGTCACGTGCGTGGCTGCGCATGCACACATGCCAGTAGGCGGGGCTAAGTGACGTTTAAACGACATTTGCAACCGCATCCATACCAGTTGAAGTTAATCCAACTTTTCCTGTCTTATCAATTTTATTCGTTATTTTGGGGGAAGTAAATAATAATAATAAAAAAATGTTAAACGCGAACCGGTACGCGTATTTTTACGTGCGTCGTGACGTCACGCTATAAAGTTCCGCAACGCACGTGACGTATTTACGGTACGGATTTGGTGGTTTTTAATAGGCCATTATCCGAAAGCCGCCACTTAAAGAATTTTGCACATCCTGAAAATTCTCACTGACCTCGACCTGGGAGCGTTTAACCCCGCTAGTTAGGATCAAGAGGCAAGCTAGCGCGTAACCCACTCGACCATCAACGCCGGCAAAAATAAATCGATAAGTGTGGAATTTAAAACAAAATTAAGGTGACATTTAAAACTCCTAGTTATTCACCTTGGGTGAAACTATTTTTAGTTTAAAATATTTCATTTTATGTCCAAATTTTATTCGCAACCATTAACGTGGAGAATAACAGCAGTAAAGACCCTAAGTCGAAAGTGATACAATTGGGGTACTCAATTCAATTCAATTCTTTACACGGACAGAATCTTTACGGATGACACGCGAGGCAGCCGAGAGGTCTCGTGAAAATTCGTAAAATCTAAACGAAAAGTTTTTCGAACAAAATAAATGTCAGTTAGATAGGTGGGATCGTATAGTGAATAGTACATTGCGATGTGGTCGCAGTCGCCCCGGTTCTTTTGTTTCAATTTTCATATTAATTTTATTAATTTTACGTTTTCTAAATTTTCCATTTTCTAAACTTTATATTTCGAAGTATAAAATACTTCAGAATTCAAGAGATTCCTGTAAATGGAAACTAGAAAATGTTGGTCACCATGATAGGTAACATTAAACAATTTGAGTATATTTTCTTATTTTAAATAACGTTTTTTCAAATTAACTCGTATTTTATTTTATTTCTGGTTAGTTTTTGTTATTTATTGGAAACTTTAACAGCAATGTAAAAAAGAAAATATTTTTTATTTATGATGTTTTTGTTGTAGTTTGTTTGCTATTAATTTGTTAGATGATCAGAAAAGTTTTTTTTATACTCTAATCTGTTTTATACTCTAAAATATGATGTAGTAAATTCTTCCGAGTTGCGTTACAACTTACGCATCATATTCTTCATATTTTTAGTTGTAGACGAGTCAATTGTATCGAATTATGACTTAAAATTTGGAGTCACTGGTGTTTCAAAGACCAAAAAGTCTGTTTTATACTCTAAAAGATGGTGCAGTAAATTCTTCCAGGTTGCGTCTTAGGAGATATATACATAGCGTTTTAAGTGAAACGTGGCACAGAAATGACCTCTGATTGATTTTACTACAATTGAAATTTTAGAATTTCGTTTTATGTGATTTTAGATCAGTAAATTGGCCGGCTGATGCAATAAATTCCACTTCACATAGTTAAATTTCTATATTTCTAAAATAAGATTTTATTTTCAACCAAATATTTCCATAAATAGTCAAAAAATAATACCGAAACAAAACAACGGCGAAGATTTCAATGTCAAGCTTAAAAATATCCCGAATGACGTAAAAACCAACCGCCATTTTCTTGATTATTTTCTTTGATGTTCCAACACTACTTTAAAACTTAATGGGGGTATACTCAGACAAGCTTTACGAACGGCACATGACAGTCTAAGACACGTAAAAGCACAAGGAAAATATCCATTATAAAGTCTTCAAACTCTTTAAACCAATCAGCGTCACGACTTCAAACACGCGACTTCACGTAATCTGCCGAGAGTACGATTCGTAAAGCCCCATCCCAGTTCCTCTAGTATTTATTTTTCGCCGTAGCTCAAAATGGATTTAAAATCGCAGAGCGTTGATTAACATTCCCAGCCTGCTACGAAAGTTAAATTCACCAGTTGTTTAACCTTCGTATAGCATTTTTCAACGAGAAACCCAAAGTGGTCATACGCCCTCCTCCCTCTCGCACTTTATTCTCAATTTCATTTTCAGTAAACTCAACGTCAAAATTCATTTCATGATTTCTGCCAAAGACGCCGATGTTATGGAAACTCATTCAGACGGAAATGAAACGAAAAGACAAAAAGAAAAAATTCAGACTTTAAACAACACGCAATATCCGTATAAATACAGAGCTTGGTATTTTCACGAATTGAATTTTTGCCTTAACTTTTTATAATTTCGAAGCATTTCTTTTTTCTTTATTCTTTATCGCTCAATCCGAGCCCATTCTGCCCGCACTTTGGCTTTTACGCTCCGTTCAACCTTAACGCGTATGTAAAAATAGCAACGTTGATTCGCGATGGCAAAGAGTAAAAATTCGTAACCCTATTCGTTATGACCCATCTTTTTTTATTCGTACCTATGTATTTTTTTAACGTGGACTGTAATCGCTGATGGAAACTACGAACAATTTCCATTCTAAAGGAATTTTATAAATGACGCTATAATTTTTAAAAAAAAGTACACTATAGTTAAAAAATGTTATTGATTTGATACAGTTAAAGCCGCTTAATTCGATCATGATTGTTGCAGCGATTTGGACCGAAAGACGCGGTTGACCGAAATAGGCGATGGACGCAAAAAAAACTCGCTAAAAATTGACCTTATCAACATCCAGTGCTCTACGTTATAGAAATACATATTAAATTATATTTACATATTAGCCGTACACATTAATGCCGTAGCTTGACGTAGATGAAAAACAAATGTAGATAAAGTTCCATCTGGCGTGGCATGCACACTGAGCATTTCCGTTCTCTACACTATCTACTAATCTATATATATATATATATGAAGAAGAGATGTATGTGGGTTGGTATGTACAATGTGGCAAGTCGGCTGGGAATTTCTAATGTTCGATAAATTTTAAAAAAATGTCCGATTAAATCTTCAATATAATGTCTGATTAAATGACCTGAAAAGTCAAAGTAATTTCCTATAACAACAAACATTAGCGCTACATTTCGAGCTTAATCGGTTTGTTCCAATTTTTCCGAAAGCACCAATAAAATGCTGAAACGTGAACTAGTGCCATTACATTTTTGAATCGGGCATAAAAGCGATTCAAAGTTGGGTTTTCCTGTCCGATTGTTTTCAGCTGGTTTTGACCTTTGCACGTGCCACGTTGTAGCAAGTTTGAAAATCCAAAGTTGTGAACTTTTGACAGTTGCCACATCTACCACTCATCGGCACACCCTTCACACCCTTTTTTCTGAATAATTCGACCAATTATGCATTATATCGAATACAGTACGAGTCAGGAGTGGCTTCATTTTTACTTCTGATTTTTACTCAATTGACGCCGAAAAAGCATCAATTTGGTTAACTATTATTGCAGTGATTTGGATTTCAATGCTCCGATGACACAGCCTATTGTATCAGAATTGTAGTTACATGGTAGTCAGGAAAATTCATTCTTCCCCGACTGCACGCTGACTTTTCCAGACATTTTTAAGTTCCCTGACTTTTACAGGTTTTCCAGGTCTGGGGGAACCCTGTGTTTAGTTTATAAGATATTGGACAGATCATTATAAATGAAACACCTTGTATATGTATATATACATGTATACAGTATATTATACAATATACATGTAATTAACATACGATATGTATATACGGTATTAGATAGCGTTAAGCAAAAAAAAATGCTTAGTGCGCAGGCGTCGCCAGACAACTTTTATCTATATTTACGTTTTTCCATCCACGTGTACGTGAAGCAACGGCATTTCCTGAATACGGCTAATATGTAAATACATATTCAAATTTTGAAACAAAAATTATACGTAAGTGCATATATCCGATTAAATATATGCATGCATTTTTAAAACAGAGCAAATTATTTTGAAAAAGTCTAAATTTTCAGCGCGTTTTTTGAACGACCATCGCAGAAACCAACGTGATCGAATTAAGCAGCTTTCGCCGTATACGTATAATAAATGCAGTTTAATGAGCTAATAACAAGCGATCGTGCAAACGTTCGCAAACTCGAATCTGACGTCGAAAGTTCGTAAGTCGGGGTTGGCTCCCCCAAAACCAGCCTCGGTGCCTTAATTCCGACGCAACATCGATATATACGTTTCGTTTTTATCATTGCAAGTCGGGAATTCGACTCTGCTTTTATCCGAAAATAAAACCCCTCGGACTCGCGCATCGTTGCAACGGCTAGGCCATTAAGCGACATTTTCGTCGAAGATAAGGCCGACAAATTGGTCGTTGATACGAAGATTTCGTTCCGAAGAGAGGGTAATTTATGCGCTTCGGAGTGGCGTTGAGTCTAATTCAAACGACATTAGAGAGGCGAGGTAAGCGCAAAAAAGCGAAAACGCCACTAATTGCGTCTATTAGAGGCTGTAATTTTCTAATCGAGCTACTTTGATTATAAGAAATCAGCGTAAAACTCGGCGAATCGAGCGGATTGCTGCTGCAGCGGCGGCGGCGGAGTGATGGCGATGCGGAGTATCGACGAACAGCGCCACCCCCCGAAATAATACGTGAATAAAGCACGGAGAGAGAGAGAGAAAGAGGCAATGCAAAGGCAGAAACCCAGAGAGAAAGGCGCATTTCCAACAGCGGCAGAAAACGACCAGCTTCATTCGCAACAAACTGCGCGATGCGCGGCCTGGAGTGACATGCTGCGAGAAGGCGAGGATTGCCAGTCGACCCACCGACGCTCTTCGGATTCACTCCGTCAGAAACTTATGGCGAAATAGTCGTTTATAAATTAAGTTAAAAATCGAGCTTTATAGTTTTAAGTTTTCGAGTGACTCTGTGCTGCGGCGTTGCGATGACTGTGGAGTCTCTGGTCAGACTTGTCATGGCCAGGTGAAATATCAACGCGGCAGTGACATAGATTCCTGGACTGTTTGGCAACTGAATTACACGGCCACTTGCATCGCCCCGTCAGTGAAGTCAAATTCGGGTACTAATTTCAACTTTCCCTGAGTTGAACTTGCATCGACTACAACTGCTTGCAACTTCTGACACCAATTTCCGGACCACTGATAGATACTAAAATCAGCAACTTCTATTGGTGAGAACTTGCATCAATTAACCAGAGATACCGATTGATGGGACCACTGGAAACTACGAAAATCAGCAACTATTGCTGGTGAAAACTCGTACAAACTAGGCAGTGATACCAATTTCTGGAATATTGCCAACTGCAAAAAACCAACAACTTCTACTGCTGAGTACTTGCACCAACAAGCAATCACTTTCTGGACTATCAGTAACCACAAAAATCAACACCTTCTACTGTTGAGAACTTTCATCAACCATCCAGTGATAGCAATTTAAAGTTATGGCCATAGAAGAAACTTGTCATGGCAGGCTACGATATCAACTAGGCTGCGACAACTCAGCACTTAAAAGCACTTAGCAGCAGCTTCTACTGACGAGAACTTGTCTCGGAACTGTTGACAAGCACGAAACTCGGCAACTTCTAGCAATTTCCATCGAGGAGAACTTTCATCGACCAGTTTCAGTGACGTCGATTTCGCCGCCATCGATAACCACGAGATTTAGAAACTTCTGCATAAGTTGGAGAATCTACCAAACATCTCAACAACGAATGAGCAATGACTGAAGAGACACCGACGAGACTTCCGGTGGCAATTCGCGGTATTAACTAGCCGGTGGGCGCCGAATTAGTGGTTTTTGGGAAACGAAAGTCAGAGCAAACCGTGAATCGGCGCACCGCGACCATCTCCTCAATGACTGAAGCTCGATGACACCAGACGGGGGTATCAACTGAGACCTGATTCGCCCAACTGCCAACCTATGAAATTGATGGAAATCTCTCCAAGTTAAGCCAGCCGCAACCATCGCTGCAGAGATCAGATAAAATCTGTCACGCCAAGAAGTGGTATCAAGGAGTCCGAATTCATCCAACTGGCAACGTCTGCGGCTTATGGAAATCTTTGAAAGTTGATGGCAAGTAGCTCCATTGTTTGTGCACAGTTATTCGAGTCATGCACTACCCACCTGAAGACAATCCACAAACCAAAATCCGACGGAGTTTATGCGAGAATTGTTCATCGAAGCCTTTAATAACTTCCAAAAGTATCAATGGCGAGACTTAATCATGACACAACGCGGTGTTAACTAGCCTTGACTACAACATTCTGACAACTTCTGAACTAACGTGAATCGACATACATCTTGAGAAGTCGAGGAAAGTCCTTGGAGGACAGGCTGACTTTTGTGACGCGTTGTCAGACGTAACATTTCTCTCGAGATCAAGACCTGCAATGACATTAAAGCAGCAACGCGTTATCAGCTTCGGAAATTAACTGATTTTCAAAAAAAATTCAAGATCATTGAGTTCTTGTTGGTGTCTATGCACCAGAACTACTCTAACAAACACTTTATTGGAAAAAAAATGCCATGACAGGACACGGCATCAACTATAATCCAGGTTGCTCGTCCCACTGACATCTGTCATCTTCCAACTGAATCTAGAAAAGTCATTGATTTCTCGTTGCTTGAATTTCCATCCGATGGACAACTTTCAGAAACGACGAAAACAAAGGTAATCCAGGCTTGCACGTTCATCTGACATCTTCCAGAACCGCAGGAGAAATCTAGGAAAAAGTCATTGATTTCTCGTTGTTTGGATATTTCTACAAACTTGTTGGGCTTGCCACGGACAAAAAACACCATAACAACTAATCCATTTTGCACTTTCAATCCACGGACACCTTCCAGAAACTACGAAAACAACAATAATCCAGCCTGCACGTTCATCTGACATCTCTCAGAACCGCACAAGAAATCCAGGAAAAGCCAATGATTTTCTTGTCGGTAAGTTTCCTAGAAAATAACTGATTTTTAACACGGACAGAAACCACCTTAACACCTAATCCACGTTGCACTTCCAAAAAACCATGGACACCTTCCAGTAACGACAAAAACAAAAATAATCCGATCATCCGACATCTTCCAGAACCACAGGAGAAATCCAGGAAACATCATTGATTTCTCGTTGTTTGGATAGTTTCTTGTTGTTAGGATTTCTACAAACTTGTTGCTTGTTGACACGGACAACTCCCCACCTTAACAACAAATCCACGCCCTTTCAAACGGTCAACTTCCAGAAACGTAGCGAACAACAAAAGCTCGGGAAAAGTCACTGATTTTTTTCTCTGTTTTTCGCGGTTAAGCAAACTTGTTGCTCGTCGACAACGGACCATGTTGTGACGGTCGAAAAAAGAAAAAGAAAAAAAAAAACATACCGGAAGCCCTGTGGTTTCTCGGCGCAAAAAAACTGTTCGTTTTAACCGACCCAACGAGGGAGGAGGTGGACGATTGAATGAAAAATCGATGTTGGTGAACGCATACTGCGAAATTCGAGTATAACAACGTTGCCATTCGATGGAAAAGCAGCTGCGAAATGTGCGAGTAACGACGACGTTATTTCAGACCCTGGAGAAGCTAGCTGCTTTCCAGAAGTGCAGCCTCTGAACGAATTTCCGATCAAAAAATTCCTCAAAAATTTCAACTGAACGTGAAGTTTGGTGCAACGACGTGGATTAAGTTCGATATCGCCTATCAACGAGAGAATCTCGGATGACATTGACTTGTGACTGCGAAACTAAATTCGCGAAACTGTCAAGTTGAGCAAAGTGCGAGCCGAGTCGACTTTTATTTCTCTCATTCTCTCTCTCCTCGCTATTTTATCGTCGTTTTTATCTACCCGGACAACATGTGGCGTGGATTATTACTGCTCTACTTCGTTTTCAACCACAGCGGTAAGTCGATTAAAAGCCAATCAAACCTTAATTAAAATAGTGGAATTCCGATTGTATACGGGGTGAATCCTAAGTAATATCCCACCGACGTTACTGAGCTATTCTTTGAATCTTGGAATACAGTTTGACCTTTCACCCCTTGATCATTCTGACTAGTTCGTGTAGATCAGTAATTTCCCAAATTCCCAAAGTGGGCAATGGGAACATCGAAGGGGGCAATGTAAGTTAAAAGGGCAACGATTGGGAGGGGAGGAAGGGTAACTTGGGGTGAGGTTGCTAGGCGTAAAGGAATACAAATTGACACCCCTTAAGCGTATCATTTTTTGAAAGTTGCTATACTGTATATTATTGCTGTGTGTGGGGGGAAGGGAGGTGGTTGGAAAATACTACTTAAATAATTGCACAAGAGGGAGCAGTTCTGGAACATTTGCTCTAAAAGGTGGGTAATGATGACTTTTTCAAAAAGGAGGCAGTTCTGGAACATTTGCTCTAAAAGGTGGGTAATGAGGACTTTTTTTTCTTCAAAAATACGTCCTACAAATGCTTTCAAAAAGTTTTAGGAAAATTGTAATTTTTATAATATCTTAATTTTTTAGTAAGGTACATCTGTCTTCATGCAAATAATTTAAAATAATTAGATGTGTATCTGGGTATGCAAATTATAATTCTAAACATAAAATTAGCTATTCTTTTGTGGGAAAAAAATGTTATTTGATAGAACTTATACAAGAAATTGTCAGTGGAGATAAACCAATTCTGCACTCCGAATGAAAATAGAAACAATATACACGTATACAATGTGTATACAAGTTAGCACCTTTCGCGGAAACAAGCCCTAAGGCGCATGCGCCATTGGGCGATTGCCTCGTCAATTGTTGTTTGATTAATTTCATTTTGAACGCTATTTTGAAAGACAAATTCGAATGATTACTTCATTAAAAAAGAACGTGAACGAGGGCAATTCGAAAGTAAAGAGAACAACAATATTTGTACAAATTTTCATTAAAGTACATAAACAAATAACCATTTTATGATTTTTATAAAGTTGGCTTACTTTTTATTGGCCCATGGCCTGTAGGCTATATATAATCTACATTCTGGATTTCCAATTTAACTTTTTAGATATTAATTTCGACGCGAAAAAACTGGCAGAAAAAAAGCATCGTCGCGTCATACAGTATAGTTGGCGTTTCAAAATACAGGGTTATTACAAAAGAATCATCGGGTTTTAAAAAGACATATTTTGGCAAGTAATACAGATACAATAGTAAATGACACAAAAAGAAAGGGAAAAAGTCCAAATTTAAAATGCGCTCTTGCAAACTTTACTTTAAACGCCCAGGAGGCAGCACGAACTCAGTATCCAAAATGGCGACTATGCAGCAGAAAGCGTTTTCGGTGATTGAGTGCTCGAATAGCATTGATAGGGACAAACTTCAGCGAGTATGGGCCGAACTAGACTACCGAATAGACGTGTGTCATGTGATGCGAGGATCTCACATTGAACATTGGTGATAGTATGATTAAAAATTTGGACATTTTCCTTTTCTGTTCATGTCTCATTCACTATTGTAACTGTAATACTTTCCAAAATATTTCTTTTTAAAACCCGATGATTCTTTTGTAGTAACCCTGTATTTTTTAAAACGAATCCCTAACGTACAGTATATGCGTGGACTTTGCATGTAATGACGAGATAACTGCAGAATAATTCATTTGAATCCTTATCCTGTTCAAGAATCGCGCATGTTTAAAAAATTAATTTCCTTCACAATGGCACAATAAAGCGTTATGAACATTAAAAAAAGAAAAAAACAACCAATACGATACGTTAACACGAAAGGTCGACAACGAAATTGACGTAGATTCGGACGAAAAAATTATTCGTGATATAATAATTATTTTGATATAGTGACACAAGATCTCATTATGCCTACATGTTTTTCACGCCAGTTTAATTATAAATCTTTTTTTTATAAATCGTGTGGCTGAAAACAGTTACGAAAACACGCGAAGTTGATTAATTTGTACGCATCATTTACCAAAGGCTAAATTTATGAGCATATTTTTTCCACGATCCGAGAATTATGCACGCGTAGCGTAATTGCACGAAATAATATATTCTAACAAAATATTTCACGCAATTTGCGCTAGACAGGAAATTTTACATCTATTTTCGCATCGTTTTTTGTAAACTTCTCGTAATGTTTATAGGGCATACCCATATAAACGGAAATTTCAATTTCTTAAGACTTTTCCAGGATTTCAAACGAATTTCCCTGACTTCTGACATATGCAATGAAACCAAATGTGGAAAGGTTTAGAAACTCAGCAAAAAGTTTCCATTTTGTAAATGGAAACTTTTACAAGTTTTTCATTGGAAAATGTTGAAAAGTTGGCAAGTTTGTACTTGGAATAGGTTTAAAAAATTCTAAATTTGTACTCGGAAATGGTTAAAATTGTTCTAAATTTGTACTCGGTAAAGGTGGACAATTTTGCCAGTTTTTCCTCGAAGAGACAAAAAAGAACCCTTTTTTTAAAAAAGTATCCTGAGCAAGCCAAGTGATATCATTAGTTTTGGATTGTGACAACACTGTCATGATGCGTTGAATTTCTTTGACTTTTCCAGACATTTTCAAATTCCCTGACTTTCAAAGGTTTCCAGATCTGCAGGAATCTTTATTTAGCAAATGATACAAACTGCTCTAAAACATTGTGGACACTGAATTTCCATCGAATAACATATGGAGTTTTATAATTTGAAAATGTATTTATTAATACTGTGGTCGTGCAACCGAACAAAATACTTAACATTTTATCAACCCATTCAAACATAATCTTTAAAACTAAGAAAACTAAGTTTTACACACTTAAAAATTATTCGTCGAAAATTTATTTCAGTTCAAAACTGAATTTCAATCAAAAATTAACGCGGGCAACTAGGGACCAAAGGCGTATCGATCTTAAATAATGTATTGGAAATCTTCTTAATCGATTGACTCATTGGTAAATGTTTAACTGCTCGTCATAAACAGGAAATGTTACTTCGCGTAACAATTTCCGGTTGTTCAACAATTTTCATGTTCAAAGACATCGTACGGATCGATGAAACTGCCTTTCTTTAATATGAATACCGACCAATTTAGCAACATACCGCATTTATTATTCATGACTTTATTTACAGAGAAAAAATTCTCGGAAATTAATCAATAAACTAATGCCCGTTACGAAATGAAAAAAAATTAAAAAATTAAAAAAACAGCAACAACGAAAGCAATTAAAGTTACAACTTCGAGTCTAACGAGGAATACTGATAGGCGGAAATATATTTCGCATTTCGCAAAAGTCAAATATTTAAAGAGGACAATTTTTGCTTATTGATATTTCGATATCGATTTTGTGCACCCATTGAATTTGCAGTTAACATATTCGATGTTTGATGCAAGCATATGTCATCACCGGAGACATGAAAAAATGTCTAGTAATGTTCCATGTGAATAATATCGAAAAATTAGATGCAATTACACGTATAAAGAGGGCCGAAATTTAGTGGTGCAGTATTTAATGAAAAGTTTAGGCATAAAATGCCAAATTTTAGACATTTGTTTTCCACATAACAAAAAGCGGAATAACAAGAATTTTTAAACCTATAAGGTTTTCAAATTTTAGATTCGTGAATACTAACTTAATTATAAATTTAATTTTGATTTTTTATTTCACACGCGCAATAGGGAAAAATAATTTAATTATAAGGGAAAATGAAAATAGCAATTTAAAATGTTATAATCGCGAACTTCGAATTTCGAAAAATTTCGTAAAATTCCCATTGAGAATAATTGAGAACGAACACCGGCCATCATAACTTTAGATTACAGAAAATAGGCTCGTATAATTCATTGAAATTTAGAATTTATTTTAAATTAACAAATATTGATCGAGAGGTAAAATTAGGCACAATTAGTAAGCAATAAAATCATATATCAAGCTTTATTATTCTTTATTTTTTTCGAAAAACAGACTACGAGGTAATATAGACATATGTTGGTCAGTTCGAAATCTCCAATTACAATTTTTTTCGGTACTTAGGTATTATCCTAGACTACCTGAAAATGCCTGAAAAAACCTTAAAATTACGGAATAATTGCGAATTAATG
>JAQGAO010002237.1:0-20398 GCA_034697705.1 Ommatoiulus sabulosus | reverse complement strand
AATTAGCACTTGTTAGCCCGCTGGGTGGCGCCAGTGGTCGGTAAGTAAATTTCTTAATTTAAAAGTCTCAATGTGCTTCCACCCATAGACTGTTTATTCAATTCTTTGACGAGGTCACGAGGCGAGTTTTTTTCTCCAAAGCCGATCAATTAAATTATATTATGACACCATTTGCCATACATTATATCCTTCTGTAATTTTTCCACCCGGGCATGTGCATGGGGAAGTTCCTGAATTTTGTGACGAAGTTATAGGATTCCGAAGTCTGACTCTTACAACGTCGCAACATTGAACATTCTTAATCGTTGCCGTTTAGAACTTTAATCTCGAAGAATGAATCTCAAAATGTTTCAAATAATATAAAAGTATACAATGCAGAAACAAATATTTTCGAAGTTTCGAAACTACAATGTATATGTACTGCATTTATCGTTGATATTCTGCAGGATAACGAAACTTTTGTTCTTTTTATTTTTTGAAAAAACTGGCATCTATATATACAGTATACAACGCGAATGGACCATATGAAAGTGTATAATGGCGACTACTCTGTATATTTCGTTGGGGGTGTCGAGATTACAGCGAAAATTAACTATTTTTGTTTTATAAAACTGGTCCATGCTATTTTCTGAATTTTACCCATTGGAAGGGATACAATGAAACTTCACGGCAAATTAAATAGGCCAGATGTTTTCGCGAAATAAAGAAAAAATACATTTTCGGAAATATTAAAGAAATTACTTGATACCAACTAACCTTGGAAAGTCAATTTAAATTTGTACATTTTTAAACAATCAACTCTTGACAGATACATATTCAAGATGTGTTTTATCTATTTGAACAATTGAATACTGTATTGTTGCTATGCCGGTTATTATTATTTGGTTTCGTGATACAGTATAAGTGCATTATTTGTCTTAAATTGTTGACTGCTGTCAGCCTGTCACTCATTTTGATGTTATCTTTAAATAACGATAGGACTTCATTAACACGTAAATAACTAGAATGAAATATTCAATAAATAAAAACTAAATATATATATACTTATATTGAATATATATCATGAAAAAACGGATTGCGAGTTAGGAAAAAGACGTTGCCACCTTGAGATACTCTAACTCTGTTTATGGGAAGAAGAAAATCATTTTGAACATTATATTTAAACTTATTTATAAATTACTCGATCTACACTTTATTTAACTGAATAATAAAATAATTAATGAAATAAAAACATGTTAATAAAATAATATAGTGATAATGCAGCACATCGTAAAAATTAAAAAAAAAATAATAACGAAATATAAATAAGCGTTTTTGCAATTATGCATTTTTCCAATGATCTATTTTTCGCATGAAAGCCTAGTTGTTAATTCGATCATGCTTTATTCGATCAAAACTTTCAGAACGGACATTCTTTGTTGCTCTTTATGAAGAAAAAGTCACTTAATCCGGTCATGTCTTCGCATAATGCCCCGTCTTACACATAATTTAATTTTTTTTAAATATGTAAATACAGATGTACAGTACAATTAAATATACATGTATTATTTTAAAACATGCAGCAAATTGTTTTGGTAAGAGCAATTTTTAGCGAGTTTATTGACATTCATCGCTTATAATTCGGTCAAAATCGCTGTTACCATGGTGATCGAATTAAGCAGGTTTTATCCGTTTTTAACTTGCAAAATTCCGATGCAATTCTTTGAATTCTTGTATACTATATGGACTTCAAAGATTGCATGTAACTGTAAAATAACTGCAAACTGTCATCATACTATGAAGTCACATCAAATGAGTTGAAGTAACCATGGAGTCAATCAACGCACCCCTTCTTGACTTCTTCCAGCATATACGCTCGTACATGTACAGATGTAGAAAGTGTTGAAGAAAAGTAACTTCTCGCACATTCCCATCGCAATGAGGAAGTGCACCATCTTGTATCCAATTTATGGCATTTAAATTATTCAAACTGCCAAGAAATTTTTTATCAACTATAGCATCTTTAGGGAAACGTGACTTTTGGCCAATCCTGTATGTTTAAGCTTTAGCATTGAAGCTAAAAATGAATCAAAATTGAAGATAGCTAATTTAAGCCTATTATTACTTAATTTTAATCGTGTTTTCAATCTAACTTTCCAGCCTTTTTATCTCATACACCCCGATATCTATGCACTAAACCTTGGCATTTTGAAGTATTTTTAGAGACTCATGTGATGTACGATCATACGACTGTTTATTCAATTCCTTGACGAGGCGAGTTTTTTTTCTCCATATAGCCGATCAATTAATTTATAATATGACACTATTTGCCGTTACAGAACTTACAGAGAAACCAAATAGGCAACAATTAACCAGCTATCATCATGCACAGAAAATGCATAAAAAATAAGAATAAATATCACAATTTATGTACTGGAAACATTACATTTCTAGCAGAGGTAACTCAAAATCTATGTGCGATAGACTTATTTCATGTATGTATAGAACTGCATCCACCGTAGAGAGCTCTAATCCACCGCAGACTGATCCTCCACCTGGCGGCTTATTTCGAAAGTAAAGGATGAGGATTTCTCGCACAATTTGTTGCCCATTGCATGAAATATGAATATATAGTATATATATCGAGCATATAAAATTGGTTCATTCTCATATACAGTAGTATATTGCACCGTGTACCCTGCATTTAGAATGGTTATAGCAGCACCAGATGTAGCCAATGACGAGTGGGGAAAGCTCAATCCATTTACTGCAAACAGTATCATCTTTGAGCATTCAAGTGAAATAAATTACATGTATGCTATTTTTTCAGTCTTTTGATTTAATGATTATTCAAAAACATTCTTATAAATTTTGCCAACTAAAACCGGCTCTTACTATCAGAATTTGATGAAATCCGACACATGAAAGACCAAAGTCCTTAATTCGCTATTCTCATATTTATGATATACAGTACATGTATACTTAAAACAGTTTCTATAATGCAACGTATTTAGCGCGTTCGATTTTGTTTTAGATTCTTGCCAAATTTATTTATTTTTGAAATTAAACAGGAGAATTTAAATTGAATCAAGGGGGGCTCGGGGAGGGGAATATAATTTTAGCATCGCGGATTTTAGGCTATAGATCCCTGAATGCATTAGTAATGATTACTTCAATCAACGATTCATTCCGCGTTTTTTTTTTTACGAAATGGTAAAATTCTTAAATTGAGGACTTTATGGACGTTCCCTGTTCATATGTATAACATTTCGAACTGCCCCGTTATATGATGCGTGTTTAGTGCGGTATATCTACCATTGCTCCTTGAAAAATTTCGGGAATCCCAACTATACTACGGTAAAAGGTGTGCATTCTATCAAGATGTCACCTACTGTGACGTCACTGTTTACGGATAAAAGCGGGAAATATTCAAGTTTTGTATAGTTGCTATCAGAGCGTTTTTCATATTTTGCCGTTTTGGTTTATCGCAGATTGCACGATCCGACTTAATTTGAGATTTAAATTTTTAAAAAGACAATCGGCTATGTCCGTACACTCGAGCTATAGCTTCACTCTGGTAAAAACAACAATTAATTGTTAAATTTTCTTTTCATAAATAATTTAAAATCACGAAGAAAATTAATTCAATTTTTATTGATTTCTCGCTCTCGTTCGTTGTAAAATTTCTCCAGTTCCTCCCAAAATATTTTGCCTAAATTGGGAATTAAGATTAATAAATTGCGCGCCACAATTTAACATTCTTGGAAATTAATGTAGAATTCTTTCTTTTGCTTTTGGCACAAATCAAGGCCGGGTGCCCCAAATATTTTGGCATCGATTGTTTGATATTTTCATTTTGGCATATTGGTAGAGAGTGAGACTACTGTGGTGAGACCAGACTCGACTCTTTGTGAAAACAGTGTGAATTTATCAAATCGATCCACTAATAATCAAAGTTGCTCTTTTTAGTGTTGCTGGGGTGGCCATGTCAAACATGATACAGAAATGGATCACTATACAGTATATGTTAATGGAGTAACTGAGTCTGAAAAAAATCGTAATATTCAAAGCAGGAACACAGTATGGGAAAGTAAGCATGGAAATGATATTGGAATATAATTATATAATATAGACAATTAAATAACACAATTTCATCTATCTGATCGACCGTACGTAGTCCGTAGGGTCCATGAATTCGCTGTTGAAATCTATATTCTTCCTCGGACACTCCAGCGTTTGTTATAAAAGATCGGTGTTACAGGTGTTACTGGAATTTCAGATGTTAAATGAGGTAATTATTGGATTTCTGTCCACATTTCAGAATTGAATTTCAGAAAAGGATGTAAGCTTCCTAAAAATTTTCTCTTTGGAGTTGCTGGAGTAGCTGCAACATATTGTATACTATGAGAAATCGTGATCGAAGAACATAATTCATTGAAAACTGTTTTCATTAATGAATTACGTCATGATCATAATTTATTTTTATTTGAAATTTATAAATGTTATGGAGATTTAACAACATTTAATTCTATCACATCTTAGCGTGTTTTGGGCTTCATTTTCGAGGTGTGATTTGAAAATATATGAAATGCATATACAATTTTTCAATGCAATTAAATACATGTAGAAATGCACAATTATCAGGTATTTGCGCTTCATGTAAATAAAATTTTATATACACATTGTATGTGAATAAAATTAGTTCAAAATTTCTTCAGTTTTAACTTTTCATTAGTTTTTTTTGCCATATTTTTAATATTTTGAAAAGGATTATTTTTCTTAAATCTTCTGAATATTTTTGAAGTCATTTTGACCTGATTGGCTTCTGTAATTTTAAAAGTAAACCATTAAGTTCTACAATTTCAAATATCCTTATATTGCTTGAATTGGCTACTGACGTTCTTGGTCAATAATTATTCATACAATAAGGATATTTTTTTTCAATTTATCTTAACAAGGTTTGACCATTGTCATTTTCTATAAAATACCTCGTATGGTTTAAAATTACGAAATGTTGCTAAATTTTATTTCTTTACTCAAAAAACTATAGGCTGAACTTCCATTATGGAACAGTAGAGGACTTCTTGATCTAAATTATTAGGGATCTCCCATAGTAAAATGACATTTCTTCGGGGGAAGCGATATTTCACTTGCACGATAATTTGCTGCTAATTTTTATAACTAAAACTTGTAAATGTACCTTACTTGTGATTCACAATAATTTAAGTATCGCAACTTATAGGTTCAATATAATGCATACAAAAAATTTTTCCATGATTTTGTTTACTCCAAATGAGTGGGCAGTTTTCCTTGAAATGAGAATTTCATGATGACCAATCTTTAGGAGATTAAACAAATCTCCGGAAATTCTTCCCAAACAACTTGTTAACTACATGTATCTTCCAAGAATCCTAGTCAAAACCGATAATTTATTAGACTTTGCGTAAGTGCCTCAGAGCAACAAAGACTCACTTTTCTTCTTTCAAAGCGGCTTAAAAGATGGTGGGCTACTTGCAATAAAAGTACTTAAAATGTTTTTTTACCACTGCATATTGCAACCGGTGCCAATATCCCTCCTGATGTTGGATTCCTCTGGTAACATTATAATGCATTCTTATTGCTTTCAATTGATAGGATTAAAGAACTAGAGACATGCTTGGAACCACTAACAGCCCAGTGCGTAAATAGTTCGCCAAAAAGGAATTCAAAATGGGCTCTAAGCAACAATAGGCAGAGGGCCTGGCAAAACGTGACTGGAACACAAGTCTGTGGTATCAAAAAATCGGTAGGTGGGCTACTACTTGTCACAATTCAATTGTTCTCATGTCATCAAAGGAGTTTCCCTTTAGAGGGGTGCATCACACGCCCTATTTTTGCACTCTTAATCCTGAACCTATACATTTACTCCAATTACGGTTTTACATGCCAGGAGACTCGAACTGAGTCCCAGTGGGTTTTGAATGAATGCATTTCAAGGTATTCCTAAACAAGAATTGAGTTTATCCATAGAAATGTATGTGTGATTTTACTAATTATGGGGATTATTTCTTATCTGATGGATAAAAATCCTTATTGCCAAGGATATTTATAAATTCAGAGGTTTTGTGCAGTAACTGAGTAACAGATTTTTAGAAGATGAAAGGAAAATCGATTATCCGGGGCTGGTTTAACCAGGAGATTTTTACCGTCATTGCAGAACCATGTCAGTCCATGCAAAAATGTTAAAAAAAAACGACGCAATATCACAAAAATGACGACAACATTGTTAAAAATATTAAATGAAAAAAACGACTATTTTTTATAAAGTCATTAAGTTTGCTTCTTGGGACAGGTAAAAAGTGCCAGATTTCGTTTATTTAAATATATCATGCAAATATCATCTTAAATCTAGTGGAGTGTTGCCCTCATCACCAACCAACCAGCCAACTAACCTAAATCTAGTGAAACTGTAAAATCGAATTAAACCGATCACATTTCCAAAATATTCGTTTTTGGGTGCTTTGCTTAGTGCAATTTTCTGAAAAATTTCTTTTTTGTAAAATAGCAAAATTAATGTAAAAAATTACGTAGGTATGTTCACGATATCATTTTTTTATAATTTATAATTTATTTACGTTACAAGGGTCTAACCAGACGAATTTCGCATTTTGTTTTTAAAAAATTTTCACATGTCAATTTTAAATTAATTAAAATGAAGATGTTCTTCACTCATATAGGATGGTTCCTTAGATGAGCCAATGAATTTTCGAAAAGAAAATATCATTTTTAACTGCATGATGTTGCTCAACTAACGAATTTTTAATTTTAAAAGATCAATGCATGTAAATTAAAGCTTATGAATTCTAATAATAAACTTAAATTTCATGTCTAAAACTATTTTCGAAGAATAACGGATTACTGCTATACCTCACGCTTCATGGTATTGCAAATACCCAGTAATTTGATGATTATTCCAAATAGAATGCGAGTTCAATATAAAAATAGATATTTGTAAAACAGCATAGAACGGGCGACGCAAAAATAATTTTCTCTAACCTTGAATATAGAATGAACAAATTTGTGTAAACTTAAGCGTGAAACATTCATATTTATTTGAATTTTTTTTTAGCTCGATTTTTAAATGAAAGTAGTTTCAATTCACACTTTTTTGTTTGTTTTAGATTTGACTTTAATTAATTTTTGTGTTTAAAGAGGTTTGTTTCAATAAGATTCACTCCTAGTATTCGCAAATCTTTCCATATAAAGGAAAATCCGTTCAATAAATTTAAAAAAAAAAGTAAACTTGGTGTGCCAGTTAGTTGGCAATTTAGTTTATCAGTCGAATTTGTTCTGGACAGATCCAGGGTGCAATAAAACTTCTGCAAAATGGATACATCTTATCTACCGTCTCAGTTTCTAATCCCAAAGAAAATCCATTTACATTTTGGCTAAAGGTGTCAATTATGAGCAAATAGCATAGGGCACAAATTTTTCTTCATCGCCGACGATGAACCATCTGGTTTATGGTCACTTTTAAGATAAGTGCACATTTGGGGCACATTTGTATTTATTCTCGAGATGCTCTGGCAAAGGTCACTTCAGGCATGCCAGGCTTAGAAGTGACCAAGCTTACTGACCAGGAGGTGTAAATGCATGCACGTGCAAATACGAAGGTCTTCGAACAACAGTCCCTTGCATTGGCTTCCTTCGCACCTGCCTTGCAGAAATCGTATATACTGTATATATTTTCATGAATTTACAAGGATTTTCAAGTGATCGGATGTACCATCTTTGAAATTGCAGTTTATTTAAGATCAATGAAACATATAGCTCATTCATCAATATTTTTGCATCATTCGTATGAGCTGAAAAACAACATGAACTAAATGCCACGCCATTTAAAAATACTAAAAGTAAAACTGAAAGAAAGTGTGCCCTATCTGAATTACTTTTATTATTATTATTTTGAATTGAGTTGCCACCTAAAACTCGGAAAGATCCAACAAAGTTGTCGCAGATTTGTCTAACAAACATAATACCAATTTTAGAAAATTCAGATGAGATATAGCTTAAAATATTTTAAAATATGATTAGAAAATCACAGTACCTTGAAATTTTGAAGAAACAGAAAACTTGCTCCGCATTTCAACAAGGAAACTTTAATGCTTCATAATATATTGTAGATTCTTAAATTCAACATGCATCGAACTGTTGTTAGTTTCAAGAAAATTTGAAGAATAAATCCAATGCGGATACTCGGTAAACTCACCCTAATCTAAAATATCTTCCGTGGTTATTTATAACCATTTGTTGGTTCAAGATGGACGAGTATACTTGTCGTTTGGCGATAAAATGGTGTGAAAGGTCGCATTTCAAAATTGGTTCGATATTCCATGCACATCCCCTATTCTCTCACCGTTTTCTTCTTATTCAAATTCATAAGCTTTAAAGTTTATTTGCTCTTATGATCGCTATCAAAATACATGTATCTTTAACCAGTTTAACCTATTTGATATGTACTTACTATCCATATTTTCCGGAGCCTGACTCTTAATTCGCATCACATTTTACTGTGTAGGCCTACATGTATGTTAACTGTACAGGTCTGTGAGTTGAAATGAATTCATCACTTTTAATAAATGCATTTTAAAAGAGCAATTTGAGTTCATTTTGAAAATTAATAGATAAAACTAAATCCACAGTAAAAAAATTAATATAATGTATTCCATGCTGTCAAAGTCGATGAGATCAATTGGAGTTTGTCGAGCAATTAATATATGCTATTTCTAAAATTAAATTAAAAAATGAGTCGCAGATTAGCTATACTGAAAGAACCGTATACGTTTTATTTGCAACGATTTTTTTACGATAAATTTAATCGATGAAAGCAATGAAAAATGTTGTTCAATGACATGAACTGCTATCATCCATAAAATCAAATAAAAAATAAAGGAAGTAAGCATTCATTACAAATAAACGTAAAGTTCCTGCTAGAAATGTCATTTACTGCTATATAGTTACTGATAGTTTTTAACAATTTTAATACATCAAAATTGATCTTATAGACCGAGTTGCGTTCATTTCTGATTTGATATTGGAGGCAAAATAAACAAAAATAACTCAAAAGGGCATTTTATTAAAAAAAATATATCAGTATTTTATACTTTGATTTTTTTTAAATATAGCGCCAGTCATCTTCTAATTTCATTTTTTTTTTTGAAGGAACAAAGTTGAGAAACATCTTTTTGTCCTTTGAGCACCAAATCCTATTTGGCCCCATTTTTTAACAATGGAGTTTGAACGGTTTCTTTCAGAAGATTAGAACACGAAATATCGACATTTGGTGTTTGATCCTATGCAATTTCTATCTATTATCACCACAATTGGTGAGTTTCTGAAATTTGGTGAGTTCCTAATGTCTCTGGTTAGTAATCCTCGTCCATAATGCGGAGGTGTTAAAGCATTTTGCCCCCCGTTAAATCTTATTTCAAAGAGACCGTCCTTATAGTGTCCAGTGCACTCTATGCACTCTCCGATTGCATAGCTCGGACATTTGCTCTTTAGGGTGGACCTGGTTGAGAGGCAAGCTGGTTGGTCAACTCTTATTTGGGACGGCCCATTGGCACTTGTCAGACGCGTAGCCTGTGAATGCGAAGTGGACATTACCTTTCTTGGGATCACTGGCGACTGTCTTGGGACACTTTTAGAATTGAAAGAGCCCAGACGACGACTTCTCACTTTACGATTTAATGATTGCATCTTTACTCGATAATATATAAACTGTGCGAAATTTGGAATCGAACGACTGGCCGTTGACTGACCACTTGCTGCTGGTCATCTGAATACCTTTCCTGCATGCGTGTTGCTTTAAAGCGGTGTTGGAAGAAAAGTGCAGCTGAAATATCTCGTAGAAATGAAAACTCACTGGACCCTATTATCGATTCTAATAATGCTCTGCATTATTGTAAATTGCGAAAAAATACTTGAAAATTCGGATGAAATCTCCATCACGAATAACACTGGCACTAGAGGGAGAAAAATTATTACCATGGAAATTCCTGGAACCCCTGTAAGTATAACTCCAGTATTCTTTTAAATAATAGTTATGCCTTATGACTGATTGTGATGTTTCGCGAAAAACTAAAATTACATAAAATGCAATCTTGAAAGTCAGCAGATTAAAGTCTTCAATATTTCCGCAAGAATTTGGTGTAATTGCAGTATATGTATATATATACTATATATTAAAAGTTTGTGTAAATTGCTTCGCACAATTTACGAATTCTGTCTATAGGTGTTTGTGCGTAAAAATATACAGAAAACATTTATGGCAGTGTATTTCGTAAAAACTCACTGAATTTACTTTGTATATACAGTATAGATGTACATGTGCATGTACAATAGCGGAACTCAGACAGAAGCTTTACTAGTCGTGCTTTGACAGCCGTGAAGTCACGGATGCAAAAGAAATTAATGCATAAATTGGTTTTGAAATCGCAATAATTGGGGCATTTTAAAATCAATTAGTGCATCGATTTTGTACCCATGTCTTTACGATTGTAAATCTTCTGTCCGAGCACTCACTAATGAATTTTTTCCATCTTTAGATTTGTAAAATTCAATTTTTAACAGTTTTAGTTCAATTTTCAATGAATTATGCATTTTCATCTTTTGGGTCTTGGCATGAATTTTAACAAAGTAGACTGTATTGATGTTGTATGAATTTTATTTGAACCGATTTCATTCGTGAATAGAATTTAATAATTGGAATGGGTATTTTTCAGTTCAACATTTCGTAAATAGGAAAATTGAATAGAATTAAAAGGGCACTAGGTTATTCCATAGTCCATGTTTTAGCCTTTATTTGTATGCTTAAGCATCTTAGTGGGTGAACACTCGAATTTGTTGAAAGCGTGATGAATCAGATGATAGTTTGGTGAACCAATTTCTTCAATAAGATCAAAGACTTGCGATTTTCGTACTATAGCCGCTTAAGAGCCCGATGCTGGAATTTGTCCAATGGACTTTGCAGGAAAATCCTAACAAAATGCCCCAATTATTCTCTGCAAGTAATTGATTTTTTAATCCGCCTGCATGAAACAATTAGTTTTGCAACATGCTTTTTTATAACTTAGATAGCGGCGATTAAATTAAATGACGGCTGACGGGATGTTTGATGCAACCGAGACCGTATAGTTATCAGAATTAAAACTTAAAACAATCGCCATAGTAGGCTATAAACACTCGCGCCATCTTGGAATAAGCCTAAATAAACATGTATTCCGAATCAATATACCCGTTGCATCAAAGTGAGTTGCACTTATAATCTTTGTTTATATTTGCATAAATAATTTTTAAATACATGATAATATATATATTTACAGAAATGTACAAGATTTTCAAAGTACATTTTATACAGTGTATATCATTGAATATTTCTACATATTTTTAATTCGTGTAATCTCAATATGATGATGAACGTTTAATGATGATTTATTGACGTTTTTGACGTTTAATTGATGAACGCTTTACTTGCATGATTGTTTGTGTTTTGCCAAAAAAAAAATTCTAGATCATGCTTCAGCCATGAATATGATGACTATCCCAAGCTAAAATTCGCATTATGCCCATTATTACCCGTGATTATTCCCTTCTGCATTATAATGCAGGGTCGAGGTGGTAGGTGGGCTAATATCCATAGAAAAATGTGACTACATGTGAAAAACCATTAACACCTCCGGACCCAATCGCTAATTAACCTCAAGTCCAGTTGTCCCGTTTTAATCCGGGTACAGGGTGCACACCTGCAACTACTTACAGGTACGCGTATACACCTGGATCTCATTGCATTTAGCTTAGAAGATTTGACAAGAGCGAGTTTACTGGGAAAATGAGGGCATATTTTAAGACTCAGTTTACCATCCATCCAGGCACCTGCACATCTTCAAAACTGTCTAAACTCGGTTTAAAATTAGACATCCCCAAGGACTAAAAGGTTTGCGTGATTCGCACGTGCTTTTCAGGCTCCTGCTTAGGGCATTTTGCATGTAAATGACACAGGTGGTTGTTATGAGCTAGAAAAGACGTATAAATAAAATGCAGACTAATTTCTCTTCATTTTATGATAGGTGAGGCGACTGCTCGACTCCAGAGGAACCTGGATGGCATTTATGCGTCATTCGGAGAGGACCAATCGTCGCCAAAATGCCAAAAACGCGAGAAAAACGAAGCAGTTGGTCAGTTTGATTCAATGGCATTTTTTATTTATTTTTTATAATATATTTATGTGGCGCTATTCCATCGTCACTTTCCTCACATTCTGTCGTAGGCTGCCTTAATAGTATTTAATATTCATGCAGTTTTAAATTTTGTCGCGAACATTTTGAAGAAACAGTACGAATTTTGAAATAGATTTTAAAAAATCGTTCTGATTTTTTATTGAATTTTCATTGGATTGTGTGGTATTGGTGTTTGAAGATGGCGACCAACTGCCTATGTCATGGTCGAGATGTTACTGCGGATTTTAGAATTCCTTCATTCTTGTCGAAAAAAATCGCTCCGAAAGGCAATAATCAAATGCACTAATAATTAACTAGCGTCTCATCATCGGTTCCAACTAGGACGCCATGCAATGACAATTTTTTTCCAAAAGTCACAAACATCAATACGTATACAACCGAAATGGAAATGAAATTAAAATTTAGATTCTGAATCGTATTTGCGGGCAACAAATCCCAAATGTTAATTTTCACATAAAGTCTCTAATAATCATGCATCTACACTGTATTTTATGCAGAATGGTTTGAGAGGTCCGGAAGGCCCTCCTGGCCCTCAGGGTCCTCCTGGACCACCTGGAGCTGAAGTTACTAAAGATGTGATGTTGCACGAGTTTCGAAATATGGTGAAAGGTACTATAGATTTTGAACCCTATTTGAACCTTAGAAATTTGGTTAAAATGACCAAATAAAACAAGTACTGCAGTTTCAATATCATTCCAACCTATCAAGGGTGAGCCAGATGAGGACATACATGCGTCCAAAGTTCAAATGTGCTTCAATTGTTCGAAGCTTCAAATAATTGATGCTACCGTCTTAAATATACCCTAATCCAAACATAAAGGACAATAGTTTGCAAATGTTATGAGGTGAAGCCCACTTATTTCATGTGCAAGATTTTTTTATTCAAGAACGTTATTGAGCATTCTGCAGCCATTGAATAAAAGCTATGAAAATATATAACATTACAATCATCATAATAATAATTTTTACGTACTTTGGATGTCTGCATAAAATAAAAGACAGCACGATTGTCTCTAATTAAACCTTAGGAAATGAATTTAGAAATTATTTCGCTGTTCTTTTCGATTTTGTTTCCGTTGTTGTTCTTAAAGAATTCGAATAAATATATAAAATATATCATATACTTTAAATATATATATATAAAATGAATCAGCATTCTCAAATTGATTTCGCCTACAAGAAGGGAGAGACTTCATGTGTAGAATTTATCAAATTGATTTACCAATATTTTTAACTACATTCTATTATGAATAGTGTAATTAAAACTTGTTTAAACCATTTGTTCAATCTGTAGAAGCTGCTGAACGCAGAGCCCAAACTGTTTTCGATGTAGAAGTAAGTTGAAATCTGAACGAAATATTCATATTTTATATCATCTTAGTTTGATTTGTATGTTATGTTAAATAATAATTTAATCAATTTATTTTTGCGAAAGTGTAAGGATTGCAAGCCATCTTTATTGGAAAATATTACTGGTCCATATATTCCTCCTTTATTCGATGTGGATGAAGCCATCGTTATCCCCAAAATGATTTGGGGATTTCATTGTCGCCTTGAAGATGATACGAAAATTTCTCGAAAAACCTTGATCGAATTAAAAGGATTGCATGTGGTAAGTTTCAGTTGGTGTCTAATTTCTCAAATTAATGTGCGATAAAAAGTTTGTTGATAAAAAGATTTATTATTACTGAAGTTTAAATTATTAAAAAAAGTTATGATTATGGATTGCTGCAAAAAATTTGATCTGATGATGATAGGTGTATACCATTGTCATTTACATATATAGTGAGTAGCGAAATAATAACACTTAAATTTAAGAGGGTAGCAATTTTTTCAAAGACAGATTGAGGTAAATAATATATTTCCAGTAATTTTTTTACATATTGATAGAAAATTACCAGTAATTGAAAATTTCACATTTACAATTTCCTAAGCAATGGTTTTAAATTAATTAAAAACTACATTTTATTAATTTCAAATAGCGCCATCTAGTGATCGTTACATAAAACGGGAATAAAAAGGTTTAATTTCATGTAAAATTTATGAATGTGAAATTTCCCCTCTTTATGTATAGAAAGAAAAATTACCGAAAATTATTTTATTTTAGGTCTAAAATTATCTTAAAAGATTGTCATAGGGATACTGGGATAAGATAGGATAGACCACTAGGATAACTTCCCATGAATACATCTGTGATTGAAAAATAAATATTTCTTTAAATTACTTTATTTTAAAAGACAAATGTTTCATAATTATTTGATGGGAGCTTGGAATTGATCTTGTAATTATTTTTGCAAAACTTCAAGACTACAATAGTAATTTAGAAAGATTCTTGAACAATTTTGAATGTTTCTTTACTAAAATAAATTTGCAATTAATCGTTCTTTGTTTTTCCTATAGCCCTTTGAGCAAGGTGGATTTCAGCGTGGAGAAGGCATCAATCCTGCAGAAGGACAGTTTAGTGTGCCAAGAAAGGGAATCTACAATTTTGTGGCGAATCTTCATGTAAGGCACAAGTCTACACGAGAAAAGGGACGAGACAAAAAAAAGGGGGTTGGCGATATGTTTCGAGCATTGATTTGCATTAGTTCACTGTGCCTGCGAAATGCGTGAGTATGATGCACTTCTTTCTCAAATTTCTTGTCAGTTGCAATACAGTGCAAGTAGTTTTATACTTTTCATTACATATGGTACATACATAATGTAAAAATGTTATGCATTTACATAACATACTTGTATTTTTAAACGTGTAATATTATTATGTGACAATCAGGAGGGGATTTTTAAATTTTAAATACAGGTTTAAAATCTCATTTGAAATATTCATCCAATTTATTATTATAAACTCAGGTCCTTGGAAACTATAGTTCAGCTAGCACCTGTGCCATGGCAGGGAACATTAACAATTAGTGGGCTTCTTGAGCTTCAAGTAAGTGCTTTTCAAAATTATAATCACTTCATATTTTTTGCATTAAATATTCATAATACGATGTATTTTTATGTTTTCACAGAAAGGGCAATACGTGTCCATTTATGTGGACAACAATGGCAATGATGCCGTTATGATATTAAGTTCATCATATTTCACTGGATCTCTTGTTGGGCTGTAATATGAAAGCTTCACATGATATACTAACTCAGGTCGATAGTCAGCCTTTCTCAACCCAATGAACAAAAATCCTAATATAAATTTGATCAAATAGATCAAATTTGTATTGAAAGTTGCACAGAAGATATATCGGTGAAACACATGCTAGTTTGTTAAAATGATATGGATGTATTTTGTGTTTATGATCAATTGCACAGATTTAACTTCTATTTTCTGTAAGATTTTATCTGCTGAATTCTTAACGATAACCTGTGCAACTTAACAACATTTTAATAACATGTAAATATATTGTATTTTCATAATTATTTTATTCCATTTTTTAATATTTTTCATTTTTAAATTTTTAATACAAATTGTACAAAATCAGTTTTAGGAAATATATAAAGTATTGCAGTCTTTTCAATTTCCAAGAAAACACTTTTGTGCAAAGATTTCATCTAAGTTTTCTGCAAGTAAAACAGTATGTTGTGACAGAGTGAGTCAGCAGAAAAAAATCACAGTAATTAACCGTTTAACATTACATTGTTTACTATTTCTATTATGTTTTGTCACTTAATTTGTATATACTGCAGTTTATAGCATCCTCATGTTGCTCGTCTTTAATTTGCCTGTTGAGGCTATTAACTGTTTGATCGTCACTGATAGGGGATTATTTGCACAAGTGCAAAAAATATATTTTAATTAAAAGATTAAATGCAATGTTGCATGAGTGACAATTTTCGATAATTTTGATTGTTATTTTTTAATATAATTTTTCATGTTTGCCAATGTATGCTACGAGTCCCGGTAGTTAGAAGAATAGACGTAACAGCTATTGTATGAGCTTGGACTTTTCACAATATGTATTAAAACATCGCAGTCTAAATGCAAGCTGTGTTCGCAATCCTGCAAGCAGACAAAAAAGTTGTACGTGTTACTTAGAGTTGAGAGCAGATACTTGAAGGACTTTCATTATAAAACCTTACTTCTTCCCATAACTCTTTCAATTCAATCGTTTTAATGAGATATCCAGTTTGATTATTGTACAAACGGACTTGTCCACCGACTTGATGGCAACTGGAATTTGATGAATTTGCCACAAGGAGTGCAATAATGTCCATATCATCTTCATAACTTATGCAAATTAAAGTATGCTGAAAATGAAATGACAAAAAATGGGGTTTTATTATGCTATTTTCTTAATCGATGAGAGATTTCCAGCCCTAAAATCTTTTACTAAACGTGTGATGAATTGAAAATGCTAACTTTTTGTCTAAATTTTATTTGAGAAATAACTGTGTATACATTATACCTGAAAAGCTTCATCCGCTCTTTCAGAATTATAGGTATATTTAATTCGCCGTCCAGATGAAGTATGCGTTTCTCGTTTGTTTTCCTTGCACTTATCTTCCAATTCTATGACAAATAATCTCTCCAAAACTGGCATCTCAGAATTTTGTGTGTTTAGGCGGAGAAGTCTGTTGTCAAAAATTCATATACAGCATGAGCAAGGCGTTATTTTATGAATCTTATTTTAATTGGAATATAAACTGATTGTGAAAAGATATATCTGCCGTTTTCTGTGCCTGTTTACAAAAAGCAACACAGAATCTTAACTAACATGCTAACCAATGCCAATGACCAACCTGAGCTCTGTGGCTGAATAATGGAGAATTCGACCAGATTCGTCAAAGTGAAACATGGCTCGATCAGGTTCGATGTGACTTAAATCAAATTTCATCAATCCATTAATGACACTTGTATTAGGGTCATCTAATTCATAAACCTGAAAAAAATTAAGTGCGGATTAAAAAAATCAAGGAAATATTATTTAGTACGATGATGAATACAACAAATTTAACTTGTGTTTTATCGAAGAGACAACTTGTGCATGGTAATGAAAAATACACCTGCAGTATGCCTGATAGCCTGATTTAAAAATATGACAACAAATGTCAAAATATAAAAAATTATGGAGTGCAATCCTTGTAATTACATTTTCATTTATCATTTTTACACCCAGAATATTGGCCTATTTCTAGGTTGATGTTTGAGATTAAAAGGTACCTTACTTGAAATATATTATGCTGATTTACTGGTTGAATTATATATTGCCATGGATATCCTCCAATTTGCAAATCATTGTCACAACATTGCACTTCAAATAATACAGGTGGTCGAACTGTTTTCATCAAACATTACATTAATGTTACTAAATTGCAAATATCCTCAAATTGATGGCATTTAGTTACTATACCTTTTATATCTATATTAGCTGGAAGGCCAATTGGAGGTCGTCCAACCAACACATCAGTATTCACTGTCTGAGGACATTTTTTGTTCAATTGTGCTTTAAATTTTGTACACTATATTCAAGAGAAAAACACTTGCATCAAATTTCCTTTGAAAATATATTGCTTCTGGATAGACAGGATATGGGGTCTATCTTTTCCACCAAACAATTGCATAAATAACATTCCAAAACAATGGGAACATGGACAGGGTCTGATTTTAAAAAGAATATTATAGATAGCTTACATTTTGAAAAATGTAATGCAAACTATAAAGTCGTACAAGTCCATGGTGACAGATGAATAATAGTCCATCCATTGCTAATGCATCTGAAATGTCTTTTCCAAATACCTAACAAACATTGAACGTTGTGACATTGAATTATGAATGAATAGTTTTATTAATTAAATGGAAAATTAAACCTCACCAGTTTTTTTATTTCTACTAAACCAACAAATCGCATTGGAAACAGCTTGATGAAAACTAAGGCACAGAGTAGACCAACATTCAGACCACTGCCAATTGACTGAAATTATATTCTGCATTAAAAACTTTTACACATCATAATTTTCAAATTTTCACTAAATAATTTCAATACCCACTCGATTTGAAATTGTAGATTTTATTACAACGCTGTGACCCTGGGTTTCCCACGAAACATGACTATAAATTTGAAGCAAAATTAGATTTTGCAAATTGTGGCACACATTACGACACATAGCATTGATTGTGAAACTCAAAAATTTTACCGGAAGCGGTAATGAGGTGATATATAAACACTTTGCATTGTAAGTCCAGTTTCGAGATTTAGACGATAAAGCCAGTTATGGGATGTTAAGGCAAGGAAGCATGATTGATTATAATCCGCTTCACAGTGTTGAACTTTTGTCTATGAGTGAAGTTGTGTTAAAATAGGTACAGATTGATGCAAAACACGTCAGTGCATGTAAAACCTTATATTTACTTACAAGTGATGCATGACAACACAAACCATCCTCAATCTTTCGGGAAGTAGGAACTTTTTCCAGTTTATAAAGAATTTGTGGGAACCCTGAAAATCCGACCCTATATATATACACGTAGTGTTAATTTATTGTGACAACAATAGTAAATATTCAGAATTTCAATATAATACTTACACCGTATAGCAAGTACGATAATTATCAAAATAAATTTTATGACTGAAAACGGTAATTTGATCAGTGATGGATATACGTACAGTATATTAATTAATATACACATATTGATTTTAGGGTACGTACCTGTCATAGAAAATGGGGGTTTTTGAATGACTTTCCCACATTTTGGTGAATGCTGTATCATTCTATAGTGTTAAATAAGACGAATTAATTAATTACATGTACGGTACATATAGCAAGTACTGTATATTCAGCTGAATACATTCCAAAAGTACAAAGTACAGTACTACAAATGCAGCATGTACATGTATATTACATGTACGCGTTACGCTTTTCACCTGAGAGACGATTTGCTTTAAAATATGCATGTTAGCTCTAAAATTGGATCTGGCTCCTAATTCCCGTCTCTGAATTTCGTGTAAAATACCTTTTTTTCCGTGCATTCTAATAAAACTTATAAGAAAATTTTGAAACTACAGCACATTATGCCACCGGGGAAATTCCGGAAACGTACTTTATTCGAAACTGTCAAAATAATTTTTGAAATTTCTCAATCAGTGCTTTATTACAGTTATTACAGTTTAGATATGAAGCCATTTTAAATTTATTATACAGTAATTAAATGAATTGCGTTTATTCATTTTATTCTATGTTTTTTTTTCCACTACCTCTATCGAAATATTTTAACTATAGTGTACATCCGATCGGTACTCGGCAGTTTCCAAAGATGTACTCTTCAGGAAACACCGAATCGCAATCAACTCGCTAGAGTCATCTAGCGAGGAATGTGAAAACTAAAATTATGACGTTTTCTCTTCAAATTCTCTGGCGGCATTGACGGAAAAAATGAGAATGAAAATGTTTGAAAATTCTAGTGCATAAATATAGTTTGAATCTCGCATCTTTACGGATAGGCAGCCTCGCTGGATAATGAAGGTAGGCAGCATGCCACTTTGCTGTGCAGCAACTTAGCAACTTTATGAATACAACCTTCAAGGAAACATAATTATAACCCTAAAATATTAAGAAAGATCGACGCTAGCGATCACCTGACCCTTTCCCTTCATTTATCAATAAACGGTTTGTTATACAGACTTGAAATAAGTTCGAAATAACCATTCATAACACAGTATAAAATTGTGAATACAGTAATTATACTATTCAGTAGGGGATATCTAAAACACAGTGACATCAGGTACAGTCTAGTATATACATGACATTCATACTGTATATACTGTATTCTATGATTAGTAATTTAATTTGAATACATGGGCCCCGCGAATTCGCAGTCGTAGAATACTGTATGTTGAAACAATCTATGTACCCAGAAAGGGCTATTTTTGGCAATTATATTTGTGTCCGCCGAGGCCTGCATGCTATTCAGTATGTGCGTATGAGCACATATGTTGTGTACAAATATGCCATGCACGTCTAGGCGGGATTTTCGAATTTCGAATTCAACAATAACGTCTATTGACGACAATTAGGTATGAATGTTGAATACAAGTGGACAGGATCACTATGCATGTACAGCAGAACCTCTCTTATGTCAACTCTCTATTATGTCAACTCATCAGCACGTGGCTCCTGCCCACCAAACGGTGCGTTTTTTGGCTGACGCA
>JAQGAO010002236.1:0-20406 GCA_034697705.1 Ommatoiulus sabulosus | reverse complement strand
GCTAGCAGACTGAGTGCAGGGATAGCATTTTGCTTTTATTTGGGAAAATTTCCCTGACATTTCCATGACTTCCCTGAATGTCCTATAGTACAGCCTTACTTGAATTTCGGCGTATAATTGTCGGGGTGGAAGGTAAGCGTTCCTTGTTTTGTCCACTGGAGCGTGCATCGCCCCTGAGCGTCTATTGGTCGAGCTTCTCGGCAGTACCCTAGTGTTGGTGAGGTTTGCCTAACCTCCACCGGGGGCATTTTGGAGATCGCAAATTTGGGCGGCGGGCGGAGCGAACAATTCGTAAAGTAGGAAGAAAACGAAAAGGCAAAAGGAGGGGGAGAAAACAAATAAACAGAGTTTGGCGTACGTCAAGCTCATTGTGAGGAGGGGGGAGGGGGCTACGGCTGCTACGCCTAATTTTAGACGCAAGCAGGCTTGGCCGGGAGCCACGCGGGCGCCGAATACCTCTCGCGATCCTCCGATCCCGAATTGGACGCTCGCGAGCCCGTGACGTAGGCGGCAACCTTTGACCTTTCGTCGAGCGAATGTCGCCGCCATTTCCACTCCGTTCTCGCGTGCCTGACAACGAGGCATTTGGCAGCGAAACGTCGCGCTCTGCGGAGCTTTACCGGCCAAGTTTCCGGACATTTCACGGCGGAAAATAGCGTGAACAAAGATACTCCCTCGATGGAAACTCACCGAAAAGAATTCGTTGAATTCGAATTTCTGATAAATAATTAATATTTGAGAATGGAATAACAAGGACGTTTGGAATTCTTTAAAAGAAAATGTAAAGTCACTGCAAATCTATCGCAAAACCTTTCGACGTATCGCGAGGATTTGTTTTAGGAAATATACTTTAGGAATTACTAGAAAACGCCATACATTATTCCGATCCATTTAGCCAAGATGCACGTTGTGACATTTTCGAGAAATGCAGTGGCATCATTGTTGTCACGTGTATGTCAGACTTTCATCTCTCTTATCTCGAGTTACACGTAACGTCACGCTCCGGATTGCTCGGCAAGCAGCCATAACGAAGTATAAGTCTATTTTGATGGCTGAAAACTGGACGTCAACGGTCAACATCCGTCATCATTTCATCATTAGTATTTCCCCGAAGACACGTTGCAGAACACGTGAACGTGACCGCGTCTTGTGAGAAGTTGTGACATCGGGTATCCCATTGACAGGGGTGGAGAACCCAAATAATACGCCAAATATAAAGCGTACTGTATATGCAAAGTATAACGACCCTAATGAAAATATACGTAATACATACTGGTATGTAAAAATGACATCATGGGATGTTTGGTCCTCAACCCTAGCTTGCCCAAATGAAAAGTATACCGCGCGACAATATTACTAGTAGCAAGATGAACAATATGTTCGTGTAGCGATAGAATGTAATTCCTATTTGGTATATGGATCAAAATTTTAATTAATCACCCAGAAGAACCCAATAATGCCATATAATATTCTAATCTATCATAGCCACAGCAAGGAGGATTAAGACAACTGCATGCATAATCCTGTCATAGTATTTTTCAATCAATGAACCCGAATAAGTTCTCCGATACATAAATCGGCCCTATACGATCGGATGATCTGGCACACAGAATTTGTGGAGTTTCTGGAATGGCCCAGGAAAAATCCAAGGATCCTTTTCTGCACATTCCAATCAATCCAGGGTTCTCATTTCCCACAAAGTGAGCCATTGCTTGCTATAACATTGCTAACAACGAGTGATTGGCTGGTTGGTTCGAGTTGGAGGTTTTAGGGCGCGAGGGCATCAAAACAACGCGTGAACGATGACAGATAAAACATATAGGACAACCTATAAAACGCAATTCATAAAAAACCGTCTGCGGATTAAATCTCTTAGCTGCTATAGAACATTACAAGCAAGGAGGTATAAAATATGTTCGACTTACTTAATACTTCTGGACTGTCTGTGACAACTCCCATTGAAGCTTGGCTGGAGATGCCGCAGGAGTCGTGCACGAGGATCGCCGCATGCAGCAGCTGCGACGATCGTCCTCTCGGTATCCGCAGCTCCGAATGTCACCAATTGTCCTTCGGATCCTTCTGGCGACTTGGCGAGGAATTTCCGCGTTTTAACGACTTTAACCGCCCACGCCAAATCACATTCGGGACGGGATTTTCGGGGCACCCAACAGCCTTCAGGGGTATCCAGAGGGAACTGTTGGTACTGTTCGAAACGAAAACCCGAAACGCGGGAAACAAAACCGGATTTTTTTGGTTGGCTTTTAATCTTCTTTTTATTCTTCTTCGTGAACGTCGAACTCGCGCACTGTTTCACAATTTTTTTTCAATGGCCCCTGGGAATTTCTCTTCACCCAAATTCGAACGAAGAAAATGATCAAGATGGCGGCCCGGCCGATCACCGAGCCGATTTTTTTTTTATTATTTTAAATACTTCGCAAACTAAAACCACTATTGCTTCATCCAGATTGTTCATTAATATCTCGTCGACTTTCAAGTGCAAATAGTGTTGAAAAAACTCGAAATACGCGCACAATTTCAAAATGGCCCAACACCGCGTTCTTTTTTTCGAACGAAATGGTCAAAATGGCGGCTGGCCGGGCAACTACAAAACAACTTTTAAATCGCGTTTGCAACTACGAGAAGCGACGGATGGCCGTAGAAACACGCACTTTTTCTTCCATAGATAGTCGAAATTACAAGATTCACGTACAAATGTCCGTATAGCTGTTCGAGATGCGTGGAATTATTAAAAGAGGATCGTGTGTCGGGGATGGATTTTAACCGGTCTTGGTGATCGATGACACAAGTTCACTGTTTGGTCGATTTTCGCGTGATTTTCCAGTTGAATTTACGCCAGATTTTGAACGTTTTTCAAAGCGCTTTCGACCGTCGACCCAGTCTTTAGGAGAATTCCGAATCGAATGGGTAGGGGGAAGTATCGGTCTGGGAATTCAGGATGGGTATGCGCGACCGATTCTTCCAAACGGTGATGATGACCAAGCTCACCACGATGATGAGGACGATGTAGGCAAAACTACCCGAACAAAACAAATCCATGAAAACTGAGAGAAAAAACTGAAAATTTCGAAACGAGCGACTGAAAAACTGAACAAGACAAACTGGCTTCTTTCGAATTGTCGAACGGCACGAGATGTCGTTCGCGTTCCATCCCGAGCTCCTCTTCTGTTCGTTCCTTTTGCATTTTTGGGTATTTCGGATGTTGCACAGCTACGACGGACGGCTAAATTTAGTCTGGCAAAAAATTACGAGAGGATGCCGTATGCGTGTCTGATACCCAACGACTTAAAAAGCACAGCGTCACGGTTCAACAAAAAAAATTAAAGGAAGAAAACATCTTTTTCAACGGCACATTTAGCGTGGAACATTCGAACGGAACAGGCTACTCTTAAAGGTAAATACCTACAAATACACTCCAGTATTAACTAATGAATAATTAGTTAATATGCGTTAAGTATTTTTAAGAACTTAAAAAGTTTATGATGATGTTGGGGTCCATCATGTAGTTCGATCATCCCCCCCCCCACACACTTCGCCAAATATGCTGACAGATGGACAATGAATTGAATTGAAAACACTTTCAAGACCAGAGATTATAATTCGTCTAACACTCAGAAGCAACTGTTTCAAAAATTTCCATTTAATTTTGTGGGACGAGGGAAATTAATTCGCAATTCGTTGAATAATTTCAAAAAATTACTAAATGTACGGTTATTGCGATTTTCAAACAAATTAATGCCTACCTTTTGCGACTGCTAATGCGTGATCTGCGAAAATTCTGCCCAAAGAAGCCTACCCCTATACTGTATGTGCTTTTTTATTTGCCCCATTTTGTTTAAAAAATATAAATGTGAAATCGCGCAAAAATCGCGAGGTTTTTGTCCGAGTACTCCCAGTGTCCGATTTTGAGAGCAAACATATATTTTTTGAACAAAATGGGGCAAATAAAAAAGGATATACAGTAGGGGTACTTGGGCAGAATTTTCGCAGATCACACTTTAGCAGTCGCAAAATCGCGCGTGCAAAATTAAGCATTAATTAGTTTGAAAATCGCAATAACCGTACATTTGATAATTTTTTAAAATCATTCAACGAATTGATTTTGAACACGTAACTTCGCGACTGCCATTAAGCGCGTTCTTCGAGGTTTTTGTCCGAGTACTCCCAGTGTCCGATTTTGAGAGCAAAAATTTTTTTTTTTAAAAAAAAAAACGATCAGGTATTTCGCAAACAGGTACCGCGAAGAAACAATTGAAATAACAGAAATACTAAAAAAAACCGCTATAGCCAAATAAAGGTACACTTCTTGATAAGGTACAATTCAAGTACTTAAAAGCATATGCCATTTCCGGTGCAACGAGTGGTAAATAAATGCCAAAATGTTGGAAGAATGGACTTGAAATACTTAATTAACAACGTAACAAATCATGATGGTCACATAACAATACTTGCAAATAATAGGAATGATTGTCCAAAAAAATTATGAATGCAAAAATTTTGATTACCAAAATACTTGTTGTGCACTTCTCGACGAGTCAAACTTAATTTTAAATATTGAAGTTGTTTATATATTTAGATAATAAAATATGACAACGATTCTTAAGATGCACCAGTGCATATCCTTAAAAGTTGAAAAGATTTCCGAGTAGCTCGAGCGATGTCACGCCCTTTGGCAATTGCTGGCATGACGTTTTCAGGCAGAGGCTGCAAACACGAGTAAACAATGCGGAAAACCATCATCATCGTCATAAAAAACGTAATTTAAATACACTGTATACGAGCCGGGTATTTTAGTACCGGTAGACATATTTACGATAATAGAGTAGAGTCGAAAATAGCTCCAAATTAATATAGGTTAAAGCGGGACGAGCGATATCGAACCCGAGGCAGACGACGACGCGCAGGCAATAGCATCGCGAGTTTCACATTACGAAAATAATGGGAACATTGACCTTAGAAGCTACGAAATAGATCAAACAGAATGGCACCATGTTTCAAAATTCCGTGTCCTTTAATTTACTCAATATAAAACATGTTTGTTTTTATCTCAATAGATTAGTCCATCGCAGAATGCCCACACATAAATACTGGATGAATAATTTTTCCAAGGGCCAATCTGCTTTCATCACTGATGTAAAGAAGCTAATTGTTATCATTCATCAGGACTTATGTTTGAATTTTCAACATTTTAAAACGGCGTTTATAGAATATCACGTAGCACAGTTTTTTCTGAATGTTGTTTGTTCACAGGGAATCAACAAACATTCAAGTACATGTAGAAGAAAGAAGGAAACAACGAAAATAAGCTTGGAATAATTCCTATTTACTTTTTTTCCAATCTGCGATTTGCAAATCTCCAGGAATTAATTAAAAAACTGAAACAACTGGAATCGGAATTATTGCCATGTTAATCCCTTTACTACATTTAGGTCTTATTTTACAAACATTGGTTTGTGTAAGTGTTTAAAAGTATATTTTCTAATTTATCACCAGTATTTTGTCAAACTATAATGAAATATAAACAATGGGAGGACTTGGGTCGAAACAGGATAAGAAATAAGTTTGAGTTTATGGCTTCCTTCCTCAACATGAAAGTATTTTCAATGAAAAACTTGGTAGAACATCATTGTATTTTTTTATTTGTAATAATTATTCAAACTTTTAGTCTTTACATAATTTCTTCAAGATATCATTTCAATGTTAATTTCTAACATTATAGCACATACAGTATATGTTCTTGTACGTGTAGATACAATGTATATCTCGTAAAAATATAAACATGAATATAAATAGTTGTTTGCTTTTTAAAAATACAAGAAAAATATTGTTATTGTGCCAAACTTTGGAACAATATTATGCTAAAGGAATGCTTTATAAAAACTGAAATATTATGCTCATGATTGCAACATGTGCACCCGGGTGCCAATAAAACTACCCGTTCTTGGATACACTCGCTAAAAATATAAAATGGAATGGTTAAAGTATCAAAAAGTCCAAGATTGAATTATGGAAGAAAGTATTTCGGAGTGTCCATGTGATAGTGATGGTCATCCCCATAATAGTGGTTTCTATAGAAGCCACCAAACCTGAAATCCAATACATATTTTTAAATCTTTTATATTTTTGCATGGTGCTGATTTAAAGCATTCATAAAGTCAATATTTGCAACTGTAAAATTTCTAAAGTATCTACAAATTATTTTAGATATGGATCACTTGAAAAATCCAACCACTGAATTTTTTTCCATTGCCCGTAGAATTGGAATAACTCATGCTAACTTACTTTGGATTAAACAGCTCTTGCCTAGTGGGGACCATTGATGGATTAGTTTCAGTTCTGGTGTTGTCCTTGTACTTTGTTGGATGACTAGGAACGCGAAACCTTGCCATCTGTAGTTCAGTATCACTAAGGATACCCCGTGATAACCGAGCATATCCCAACCTGCAATCAATGCGAAATAGGATTAAAGTAAGACCCCCATATCCGTGGTTTAAAACTTTCAAATTTAAAACATCTACAAATTAGAAATTCATGTATTACGCTAAAAACTACATTATATTGGATTCTTGAAATTAATGCGATGCAACATTTCCATTTTTTTAAAGTAAATCAGCAAATATAATTAACCAAATCTAACAAATTAGATCCAATATTTCAGACCAAATCCTAAAATTTCCAGGAATAAATTGCGATTGTTAAATTGTTAAAAAATAAAAGTAGTAATTAGAATACCTAATTAATCCTCTGTAAAAGATGTATTCGCACCACCTCTCTCGGTCGGAGGGATCGATATCTTGTACGTTGCCTCTGGTGGTCAGCTGGGTGTAATCCCTGCTCCTTGGTGGAGAGGTTACATATCCAAGAAATATCACAGGATTTTCACTAAATTGAGTTTCAAAGAATGCAAAGTTTAACAGAAAACGTAATGATCGTATTTGAAAGTTCAAACTTCTCCAGACTTCACCTCAATTTGAGCAAATCTGATAAGTAGTCGGCTTGGAGCTTACGATCGTACGTATCACGATCATTTCCCATATGCGTCGTGACAAAATCCACCAAATGACCAGAAATGTTAACCGTTGCACTAATCGCTGGTGCCAATTCTCCTGCGAGTGATAATAGGGTTGTCATTTCATTAACAATTCTCAGACAGGTCTCAGATATCTTTGTTATTTCAATCAGGGGATTAAATTCAATTTTAAATAGTGATTGTAAAATGCATCAAACAAACCTTGAGGTGAAGGAAGCAAGTGGTGAGTGGACTTCACAATTGGATGGCGAGATAAAAGCAAGTTGCTGCAGATGAAGAATAAAACCGGATAAGTTTTCTTAAAGAATTTATCAAACGAGTTGGGATAGTTGCATTCAAACCACACTCAATAACATTAAAATAATAAGGAATTATAAAATTGTCGATGTTTCCTTTGAAATTTAGAAAAGGCCAATAAGATTTTTAATTTTATATCCACATTTGGAAAATTTTATTTTGAAGCTATTATCAGGCCATAGTTTTAAATTTAACATCAAGAGGGACAAAAAGTGTCCATAACATATTAACAATAGTTAAATCTCGAGCCTGTCAGAGCTCGCACATTTTCCAAGAATAAATTTGTCACGAGTCATAGAATATTGCAACCTACCCCCACGTGTGATCTCGAGTGGATGGTCCAAAATCGACGTGCATGTTTAAGCGTTCTCCCAACCACATGGCCAGATCATTATTGCCTAAAAATGGTTTGGATGCATCTGTTTCAAGTAAGGTTATCACATCAGCGCCTGCAAAAGTAAGATACTTTCATGATTAGATTCCATTATTGGAATTCTGACTGGCAAACCAAGGAAGGTTAACAATAGGTACCAGTATCTTGAAGTAGCTCGGCAGTGCGTTCCAGGCTTGGCCATCCTTCATTGTCATAGGCAAAATGGTAAGTCCATATCAAAGCGGTGAAATCTTTGGGATGTGAAATCTGTTCAACGGACAATAGTATAGAAATAATAGACGCAGGATTGGTATTAACGATTAAGAAATCCTAAGCACATCACTAAACATCAAAGCAAATTCTAAGCATAAAGTCAACAGTAAGAGGAGTTTTTTGATCAGATCATATGTCAAGATGCTGAATTTTAGGCATAAATCCAACTTTATTGACAAGACACTAAATTTTAAATCTATGCAATGCGTACCTTGGGTGAAAGGTCATTAGGTTTTCGCACCTGCCATCTATTGGCAAAGCCAAGCAGCCCAATGGACATCAAAAGTATCAATACTACGAGACAGCAAAACAATGCAATTTGAAACAAACAGCATGCATTAAAACATAACGTACAAATTACGATTTTGAAGCAGAAAAGCGTGAACTGAGAACAAGTTTTTCAACACGTGAATGGTAAACTGGCCTACCGGTTCCAACAACAGCAGAGCACTTTTCTTGAAACGATTTTTCTTCCAGGAAAAGTTTTTGCTCATCGTTAAAACCTGAAATGAAATGGAAGTTTTAAGCGCACATAAGATGCAAGTAAGTTCTGAGCAAATTTAATAAACAAAAATCTGCATATTGGCCCAATTGCATCCGCATTGACACACTGTCGATACGTTACGCATAACTTTGGGGAATAACATTTAGAAAGAATTTAAACAAAACGAATTCAAAGTCTATGTAAATTGAACCCGCTAAGAATAATCTTGTAAAATATACGCACATTTTTCAGCAAATAATAAGAAATGTAGATAAACGTCATTAAATGTGGAGAAAAAAACATGTGACAGAAAACGGTTAAATATCTAGTTGGTCAAAAAATTGAAAAATGTAACTACTTGATAAGTGATGTTTTTGGGGGGAAATTGAATATTCCAACCAACAAAGTTCTGTAAAATTATTTCATAATTGGAAAATTGACTAAATCTTTGCAAAACCCGAGGAATCTGGCTTCAAATTGAATGCAATAGCACTCATCCTACCTGGTAATATGGCAAATCCAATCGTAAGTACGACAAAACCGATGAGATATCCAGTGTGCTCTCGCGTATATTCACCGCCTGGGACAAAATTATAAGCAATCGTCCAAATGGAAAAGAAGATTTCTATTATACACGTCGCCATCGCTGTTGTGAGTACGAGAGCTGGCGAACAGGAAGTCGCGTATTTCCACATTACGGACCAAATTGAAAATGTGTAAACCGCCAATGCTAAGCCACCTACAAAACCAGCATTTTCAACTAAATATCGGCATGGTGCGTAACAGTGATGCAAGTAAGATTTTCAAAATTAATTTTCGTTAAAGGTAAGTCTTACCTGCAAAGCCAGAATATGTGGGTAGATAGTAAAGAGCGTAAAATCCGAGAGAGCCCATCAACCACCAAATGCAGCTAGTAGCAACCTGAGGAAATTTATTCGCTAAAAGGAAACCCAATACCACGGCAACAAGCACAAACGCCCTGGAAAACAAATGGATATTTTGGTAAAGTGAAAGTTTTTCCAAACGTGTTTTATGGGCAATTCACTCATTAACTTATTACATAATCAAGAAATTGGAAAATGAAAAAAATAATGTTTGTAATAATTAAAATGTACTTTTTCTTATAAATTGCAAGCATTTGCTCCTCAAGATAAGTAATACTAAGATGGAAACAATTTCTTCACAAAATCGAAATACTACGTCCATTTTTCTAATACTCAAAAATTGTTACGTGATAAATCAGTCTTCCACCCCACCTATATGGTGTAACTTTTTCATACATATTTTTGAGCTACGAATAGGGCTACATGACATTGCCAAGAATTTCTATCTAAATATTATTTATTTCACTTGACAAATTAATTCCCAACTTGAAGCAATAAAAGGGTAAAGCACCAACTTAAAAAGTGGGAACAATGCACCAGATGAAGTCATTAAAAAATGTACAACTTCTACTTAATTAATTAACTAATATTTAATCTTATAATTTGCACAACTAAAACTACTATGATTCTCTAAAGAAGTCACTCACCCTCCAGGATTAGGGTTTGGTCCCACATCTGGGTAGCCTTGCACAACCCAGCGACAAGGAATCGAGACCTCACCAAAAACCGCATGAATTAAGTATAAATAACTCCCCAATCCAATTCCCATCCGCAACCAAGGGCTTTCTGATCTCGCATTTTCCACTTTGGGATTAGGACTAGGAAGTGGTTTATCATATCCTGAAAAACGAAAATAAAAAGTTCCATTATCACATTCGTGATAATTACAATAGCATTGTATAAGCAACATGAATAACGTGAGTGTAAATTTCACATATATATTTTCACAGTATATTTCATTCAAATTATACGCGAGTTTCTGAAATTTTAAAAATATATAACTTTTGATTACTAAGATACGAATTATTAAAGCAAAACATACCCGAAGATATCTGTTGAATTGCAGCTATTAGTGCAAGTCCACAAATAACTTTATTAGAAGTAAAATCGGCCCAAGTTGGAAGCAACGATGTGTACCAAATGCGAGATACCAGTAGCAGCACAAAAGCCAACAGTAAACCCAGGCCTGCAGTGTACCTGAAATATCGCAAAGAGCGCACATTTTAATCGAGTTACTTTTAATTCAAGTTAGTTCCATTCCGAATTCAGGGAGCATCACGATTCGGGTCATTATTGTCCTTGAGAATTACAAAAATGATAACATCGATGAGTTAAAACATCAAAAGAGATGAGAGAAAAACATGTATGGTGGCCATTTCATGCTAAGGATCAGTGGAGTCCAACTATCGGAGACTCCATGCGCCAGCTACTTTCATCGGAAGTGAAGGCCATGAAGTTCACCGGTGAAGGTTTCCTCTGAATAACCAATTCAAACGAATTTAAGTAAAAAATCAATGGAACGAGAGAGAACAAGATGCTTAAGGCCATAACGTTTCATGCGTTCAAATTACACACTATTTAAATGATCCTTCAAAAAGAAATTGTAAAATATTGAAAAAAAAAATAAAAACAACAAAAAAAAAAAAACATGCCTTTTATACGCAGATGCAGTGGTCCATAGGCTAGCCTCGATAACTAAAATTGAGGCTGCCGTGCCGACCGATAGTATAACGAGCCGCAAGAGGGTCGTTGATGCATGAAAGGAACAAGCTAAGGATGCAATGCTGACCAAACGCAGACATGCTAAAGTCGAGCTTTTTTGCAGTAGAGCAAACGCGCCTGTGGACAAAGTCAATATTGGCACGAGCACAACTGCTACAAACACTTCGTAGCCAGTCACATCCAACTCGTTTAACGGGTAAAACCAGATCATCGGGGGAAGACCGTAAAACAAACTCCAAAACACGTACCCTAAAACAAAGTAAAACACAAGTCATAGCGGGAGGTACGACATGCAGGGTCGAGAACAACATCATGCCAGCTAGTGCAAAGGCGCCGGAGCAAGGAAAAGTTATTAGGGTTTCAGTTGAGTATCAGACAGCATGGGTCGGCCCAAGGTACAAGCGACACGGGTAGCCGGTTGGGGCGCCGAGTGCTAGGGCCTTAGGGGGCACTTATTAGTTTAGAAGTAATCATCGCGCCGAGGCCTTATTCCTAAAATATTGGCCTATGTAAAAGGGTATACGTCCAGAAGCCCATTTAAGGGCCGGCACTGACTTCGGCTGATGTATGCCAAAGTTTATACGTGCAGTAAATTTTGATTTTGGCAATCAGCAGTAGCCCACACTACACTTTGACCTTGCAAACTCCGGAAGGGCGTAGCCGTTACTAGCCGGTATATAATGTACGTTCAACAGCAACATATGTTATAATAATTAGTATGATATTGGACAAAGTTACAAAATTCCTAGTCAACGCTTTCAAAATTAATTTCATACGATTTTGTACGTGCATGCGATTGTAAACGTTTGAATTAGCGCCTCCGGCTTGCCGTACCGTGCGCATGCAATTCGCGTACACGCCGCACAAAAATAACATATAGATATCGACGTTGAAAGACAACTAAAAATACCGTATATCGTATCCAATAACAAATGCACCAGAAATGTTGACTGTTTCGGAATCGCATTCTTATCTTTTATTTCTTTCGAATGTTTATCTTTCGATACGCGTTCCGCGGCATCCATATCGAAAGCGTGTGGACTAACTAGCTATGGAAGATCAATTCCAACGTATTAGCTTCGAAATACAAGACGGTCATCGTCATCGCATGACTTTTGCAAGTTATCCATGCATGACCTTCCATACCAAGCTCTCCGAGGTTCTCCTTTGCGCATGCTTCGAATAGTTGTCTGCTATTTTTTGTTCCTCGTGCGTGTTTTGAATAACCATGGCTCTGGAATTTAAGTAAGGAATACTTTCACAACCACTTTTTCATATATAACCCATTTTGAAATGTCATATAATAAACCTAATTCTATCCGTAGGGCCATCCAACCTGTTGATTACTACAAGAAGTTTTTTGTAAGTACTGTAAATATGGGGCAAACTGTCAAATTCCATTATGATGTATTAATTGTAGCTTGTTTTCACTGGTATTTACTTTAGGCGTGCAAAGTTAGACCAGATGGCAGAGGTCTGTGGAAAGTTCGGCCAACTGCGATCAATATTGGTAATAGTAAATAGCTATAAAAAGTTAAAAAAGGTCCTATATATTATAATATATTCTGGTTTTAACAAATGGAGATATTTGCAGCATTTCCCCCCTGCCCCCCCAAGGAAAAATACTCAAATTACAGCTTTATGGCTGTCATTCAAAAATGTTAAATTATTAAAGAGCTATCCAGTTTATTTTGAAAACCGACCTAACCTGTTTGTTAAAACAACAGCATCATCTGAAATACTTCCATTATTACCATTATAATCGTGAGTAGGCCTATAGTCTAAATTCGTTAACATTCAAAATATAACTTTTTCCAATTTAAGGTTCAATTTCAAAAGCCGATGGATCTGCGCTCGTTCGACTAGGAAACACAGCCGTCATTTGCGGAATCAAGGCTGTTTGTATTTGTTACGGTGAAACTATTGGGCATGCATTATTCATTTAGATTAAATTTTGATCGTTTATTGTTAGGAATTAGCCATGCCAAAACCTACTGAACCTAAACAAGGTTATTTGGGTAAATTTAACAATTTTCATTTTCTAATTTGGCATCATTTTCACGCTATATGCGTGAAAAAAATACGATCAAGTTAATCAACGTATAAAAAATCTTGAACTGATTTGCATATTTGCAGTTCCGAACATTGAATTGTCACCACTTTGTTCTCCACATTTTCGCCCAGGACCTCCGAATGAAAAAGCACAGGTCTCCAGCCAGATTCTCCTAAAAATTTTAAACAGGTTAGAAAAAAAAGTGGCGTCATGTTGAATTTAGGTGTTTATACGCTGCTATTCGATCCTGACCTTTGTGCACTCTTTTGTCACTTCAGTTCAAAATGTGTACACTTAGAAGACCTTTGCGTGCAAGAAGGCAAGGTAAAAATTTAGTTAAAATACACTCACGATTTCTTTGCAGGATGTAGAGTAAAATTCGGTTCAATACTTTCAATATTCTAGATGGTTTGGGCTTTGTACTGCGACATTGTTTGCCTTAATTATGACGGTACAGTCATCGATGCAGCAGTTATCGCATTAATTGCATCTCTGCGAAACTGTAATTATATAATGAAAACATTTTTCGCCAAATTTGTCACCTTACAATTCCAAAGATGTTCATCGGCGTTATTGATAACAATTTTAGTAACATTACCAGAAGTAGTGATGGATCCAGAAACTGGGCAACCCAAAGTGAACTTGAGCAAGAGGCACCCACTCCAGATACGCGCGATTCCAGTCTCAGCAACAATTGCCTTGTTTGATGAGTATGCACGAATCGAGGCTTTATTCCTTCTTATTACTTAGTATTTAATTTCAAATTAATCTCTTAAAAAATAACTATTTACAGTAATATTATGCTAATCGATCCTACAAATGAAGAAGAAGGTTTGGCCAATGGAATACTAACAATGGTATCCTTAGAAGATTATAAACTATGTGGAACTTACAAACCAGGTGCATGTCTATTTACAGTTATTTCTACATCTTTTTTTGCATACTTTTCACTATGATATTTTGTGTTTTTTTGTTAACAAAACTCAGGATTTTGCAAACATCGATAGATACCACGTACATTTGAGATTTTTAGTTTACACAATTCTTATCTTAAACTCTAAATATCTTAACTTTATAAAAATAATGTATCAGTGGCATACTAATTGAACTACAAGAACGAACGATTCATGGGTATGATCTTATCGATCGCCATATCACGTAATCAGTTGAATAATTCAAATTTCAATTATTTAATTTTATGCACAGGCGGCCATAGCATTGACGACGTGAGCGTTCAAGAATGTATCTCCCATGTCCATAACAGGGGTCGGCTCGTAAGAAAACTGATTGACGAAGCGCTCTTAGCTAAACCAGATAGTTGAAATCACTCTGGTAACATGTTTTTAAAAAACAAATAAAATATAAAATTATTTATTCTCATGGCTTTTCAAGTATATAATAAAATTGTGAAATTGCATCTGACAGATAAAATCAATGGGATGTAAATTTAAAAACAACGTCGAAAGACGTTTAAAATTCATTATGCAGATTTCTGCTATAAAATATTCAAAAGTGAAAATCTTATTAATTTCATTCCAATATTTACAATTCATTTTAGTAAATTGATAGTCTCACTTCGGTGGAGTGGTCCCGCCACGTTTCCTACCTTTTGTTTTCGACGGCTGTGCCACCACCGTTGAACCTCCACCTTGGTGTCTCAACTGCTGCAATTGCATACTGGCTATTTGTTGGTTTTGTTGTTGGAGAGCCAAATGCAGCTGCTGTTGGCTGCTCAGAGTCATGAGTGTGGGACTTATTGCTATGCCAGCAGGAGGAGGCGTTGGACCTAAAAATTAACAATAACATTAATTTTACGACACTTTTGGAAAGCTTGATTTAAAAAAAAAACAATTAAGTGATAGTAACTGCGCCAACTCATGAAACGTAAAATTTTTAAAGTTTTGAGTTTAAACTATGGCAAAAAAAATAACATTTTTCAATCTTAAATGGGATATCATTTTTCATGATTATTATTAAAAAAGCAAACAAGTGAGATCATGTTTGAAAATTTCAAAGTTTCAGACCATTTTCCAGTCACAATACCACATTATTAATTCAAATTCTAATAGCTTCAACATTTGTATAGAAAGCGAGGAATAAAATGAAAATTCTCTCGCAGATTTTCTAAAAACCAATAACACTAATCGAACGCGATGCATTGGACGTATTTCAAAATTTTCGACTCTTAAGTTAGTTGGCATTTTGACAACTTGCATAGCTAATAGGAAAAACTGAAGGATTTTATTTGGTAATTAATACGAGAAAACATCCGCAATTACCAAAATTCAATAAATTACCAGAGGCCGGTGGGGTTGTGGAGGGTGGCAAGCTATGCGGCGACGTTACATTTCCTTTGTTGTTCAAGCTGGTTCTCTGTGCCCCTCCTCCAGGGCTAAAGAGTGATGCCGGGGGATGAGAGCCCGCAACCTAGTTGTTCAGATTAAAAATATTTCGAGGTTACTTTTGAAAAAATAATGTGATGACCATTATCCGCGTCTGTTCGTTAGTGTTATATGAAGCTATCGCAAAGCGAACATGGATCACGAAATATTTCTGAGAATTGCCAAATTTACTTGAAATAGCCCTAATGTACTGGTTCCACTCTGTTGTATTCCCACGGATACTCCTTTAAAATTAGACGCCATAAGTCGAGCCGCGATAGTCTGATTAGTTAAACTTCCCGTTAAACCGACGGGGAAGGAGACCATGTTGCCTGGTGTGTTAAGAACAGGTGATGAAGGCGTCACTCCTAAGACATTTTATATATATTAATTTGATTAGTTGATCCATTTTTAACTGTTTCAAATCGATCAAATGTTTCACACCTGAGGTCATGACGAGGTTTGAAGAAGGTGCAGTGTTAGTAGCTGTGAGTGTGACCATCCCTGATCCAGACGGGCTCAATGGGCCACCCTACGAATAAATTCATATTTCGTTGATAGTTGATCAAGAGTTAACCTGGAAGGTAGGAATTTCATACTGAAAGTCATTTGAAATAAGAAGCCTACCGTTATCGTTGAGCCTGCCATGATGTTAGAAATTGGGCTGACAATGACCCCTGCGGGAGTCGTAATGAGGTTTGACGGGTTTGAAGACATCATGGCCAACGAGATTGGCACGCCCATGCCAGGAGGGACCGGCATCCCAGTTAGGGAAACCTAAAAAAGATGGTCAAAGTGAATGAGTTTCGATCATTTCAGGGGAACTGAGAATAGCCTCGGTGTAGAAACGAATACGCACAGGTGTCAAAGTTGTTCCCGCAGGATCGCCAGTCATGAATCCTGTTAGATTTGACTGGATTCGGCTAAGAAGTCCAATTGACGGTGATACATCCGCAGTTTGAGATCGCCTGACATTGGGAATGACGATCGGTGGTGATAAACTTGGAAGAATGCTGTTCGGCGATGGCACAGGTGCCATTTTGGACAAGTTGCCCATAGATTGGGCAACTGGCGTGGGAGTGGGAGTCCTTGATGCTGGAGGCGGCGTTGGGTTATTCTTAGCATGAGACTGCAGAGCGGAAACATGCCCTAAACGTATAGAAGACATCGTTACGAGACGTATTCACTCGCGAGTTTCGCATGCGGGGGCTGTTAACACTCATTATTTCTAACATTTTTGCTAGTGTCTGCGTAAATACTTAAAAATATCTGTATGAGATTAACGATCTAACAAAGCATAAATAACTCCATGGTCATTCATGTGTTACGCATAAGCATTTTTAAGATTAGTCTCACAAACGATGATAAAGCTAAAAAAGCACAATGAAATAAACTGCCACAGGCTCCGTAAGCTCGTAGAATTGCAATGCCTCGTAAGCTGGTTTTTTTTTGCGACTGCCCCTCAATCTACATCTAAACTATCTTACTAGTGCCACAACCCCATTGAAACAAAATGAATTCTGGAGTGAATGATAAATGAACACCTGGGGACATAGCAACAGGGCCGGGGGACACACTGGATGGCGTGGGCTGGGAACCCTGCCCAGAACTGTTTTGGCGAGAGCCCGTTCTTGCACTCGCCGAGCCTTGAGGCGCCGCAGCCCCCTGGGCTGTGCCGACTGATCCAGTGTTACTTAAATTAAGCGCAGCACCTTTCACATAGAATTAGCAGCAGGCTTAGCAAATGAGAAATTCGAATCAAATCCCGCTAAACTAAAAAGATATCGAAAATCTTACTTGCTGCAGCGACTAACGGAGGACTGCCGACCGAATTAGCCGCAGAAGGGGATGGAAGCAATTTATTTGTTACCGGTCTCTTCGATAAGGATGTTGAAGGAGTGGAATCAGCAACCTTTATGGGGAAAAAATTGAATGGCTTATTAATTTGGCCTAGCTTCGAATTAATTTTCTTATGTGAAAATGACAAAAAGAGCAACATTAATAGCGCTAACGGTTTCTGTCCGGAATTAGCATTCGATGGTATTGCAAAGCTCATCGCTCACTTACCAATAAAGATGTTGCTGTTGCCAAAGGAAAATTTATTGTTTGTCCACCAGGGATATTTGTAATGGTGGTGCCCTTGCCTTTAACTTCGTGAGTGATTTTCGCTCCCTTTCGACTTTCTTGAGTGAAAATTACCAAAAACTGATTTAAATATCTATTTAAGAAAAATATTTTTTTGAGCCGGGATTAGTCTTACTACCTAAATTTCAATTACGGAGATGAAAATTAATGGAGAAAATTTTTAATCAGCCCGTAAAGACCACTTACCGTTCAACATTGTCACGAGTGCCCAGATCATATCTAAAAATAATTTCCAATTTATATAAAAAAACAACTAAAATCTCGTAACGAAGCCAGAAAAACGATGAATAACAGTAATTTTACTTACCGGCACATTACACCCTTCATTTCACCTTCTACGTAATCACGATCAGTATACAACTCGCCCAAATACACATCATCCAAAGTACGCAAGTAAATACTAAGTTTGCAATAGTAACCTTTACCATTCGATTGTTTCGATTCCAACGTGTATTCTTCAACAAACTCCTGCAACGCACAACACATTTTTCGATCAATTACGAAGTAAAGGATATTGGCACCCCCAGGTAGTCACTGATGTAGATATGCGTACTACGAATAATACTTATATCAAACATACGGAGGAGTTTTCGGAAATTGGCAAAGGCTTGGGGATTGCTATTGCATAATTTTCCACATCCACTTGTGTAGGTGCTGATAATTCAACCTCCTTCTGGGCCCATGGGTCCAAATTCTTATGAACATTTCAACACAACGCTACATTAATAAGCGTATATAAAATACTTACATTTAAATAATGAATAAAAGTACCTACATGCTGTCCAATGCGTCTATGTACAACAGACTGCCCGTGACTTTTGTTCCGACGTTTGGACAAAAAATCATACAGCTTAAGACTAGGCGGTGCGGGGTACTGTTCAAATTTCCACTTCCGATTGATTGCTGTCTGCGAAAAATGCTTGGCCATGCTAGGAAACAAACATATTTTATGATTTTATGTCAATATATTGGAATTATTTATCAGTTGCTGGTGCCTCAAGAATAGATAACAAGAGGTATACCTAACAATTTTGCAAAATCAAAATTGCCACTTGGGTTTAATTAGGTGAGCGCGCATCTTTTAAAATGAAAAACTATGTTACACAAAGACATTCCAGCAAGAATTAAGTGACATATGACAATATTTAATTGCCAACAATTTAAGAACTATATAAATTATAGGCGCATTGACTTTCAGTCGTCGTCATCATACAGAATTGTCAATTCTTTGAATTTTTGGCTTCAAGAACCCTTTAAATTGTAGCACATTTCCAAAAATGACCTCAGAAATGAACATGGAATTCTAAATTTCCCACATTTTTTTATTTTGGTAATGACTTAGAATAAGATGCACCTATCATAACAGCTCATTGCCATTGATCATGCAACACCACATGGAACCCCAACATTTGGCACCCAAAATTAGAGCAGTCCCCATTATATTTATCTATTGCGATAGTTACAAAAAAGCAATCAAGAATTCTAAAGTACAAGTGCACTACCTTTTTATAGGAGCAACACTAAACTTATGTTTGCTGTGTTGCAAGTAATTAGCAACTAGCGCAACTGTAGGTGAAGGCTCTAAGCAAAGAGGCTCTTGCGTTGCCAGCAATAAATGACTCTCCAGCGCCAACCTATCCTCCTGTGTCCATTTACTGCCATCACTCGTCAGGGCATTCACGTCACAAATAAGAGTCTAATAAGTTAAAACCGATTTAAACACTCAGATAAAACGTATAAATGCCAAGCCAAAAAGTTGAAGCATTTTAAAATTCATTACCTGCGTAGTTGGTCGAAGAAGTACGTGATGAGATTCAAAAACCGTTGGAATGGAAGATCGACGATAGTCTCGCACTTCAGCAATCACGCATCCACTGTGGAATATGTTAACCTGAAGAAGCAATATGCAGTTTCATAAAAAAACCGACTTTTGCAGATACACTTAAGCAATATTTTTGAGCGTTCATTTACCTGAGCACATTCCAAAATATCAACCAGCACAGGTGGAAGCTATAAAGTTAATACATAGTCTAGTTATATTGTCTGCAAAAAACAAATAATTGACTAATGCCCAATCTAACTTACTTCTTCATTGTCTATATACTGCAGCAACTCAGCTTCCTTGTAAAGGAAAAAGCAGATTAACATACCTTGTTTCACAAATAAAAATAAATGTTTTCTAGTCTTTGGTGTTGCAAAGTGTGATAATGTCCTCAAAAGGTATATTTAAATAATCCCTGCCAAATGCAATCCTCCTTCAATATAATACTATAATGTTTGTAAATTAAACTGATGATACCTCGTAGGGTAGACGCATTGTCTCAGTGTCGGTTCCATTCCAGCCTTTAAGCATCACGGAGTAACCCTCATTGCCAGGATACAAATTGACAACTAAACAGCTCAGCTTATCGCGAGCAACCAACTTGCTCAGCAAGTGCGTTGCATTCCTCAAATACTGAAATAAAAAATTCAAAGATTAGAATAAACAAATGTGCAGGAATGATTAATGTCCCTATCCATTCTGAGATAGTTATTTCCAGACAACTGACAGCATGCAACGTGTGCGGTTAAATGCAGTCATATACAATCATAGACAATATCACGGAATAATTTCGGTTTACGGTGCAAACTATATCTCCGTAACTTTTGGTGTTGGCGACTGGATGTTTATATATTTGAATAGCACTTACCGAGCTGAGGCGCGGACGAAAGAGTTGAAATCTGTAGGTAAATCCGTTTTTAATTT
>JAQGAO010002235.1:0-20416 GCA_034697705.1 Ommatoiulus sabulosus | reverse complement strand
TGGTCAACGTCCGGACCTATGGCGCTTCTGACCATGGCTGTGGGACGACCATAGTGCCTGTCTCTGGTCGCCACACACACTAGAAAAACCAATACACTGGTGGTCACCATTCAAAGATGGCCACTTTTCCAGATTTTACTGTATCAATGATTTTAAACATACACAAAAGCTTTGCAAGGCGAGAATAGCTTTGATGAAAGCAGATTGGATAGCATATACAGGTAGCCTATATAGGAAAAAATTAACACCGAGTATGAATGCAAAAGGTTTTATGAGACTGAATTCATTAACTATTAAATAAATTTATACCGAAACGGAAACTTTTATAAAAAGGGCTTTTGCACCAAAGATCGTAATTTTGTTCTGCATGATTTACAGGTTTTAACAAAATCGATACAAACTGTTTTGTATGCGCCCATAACGATTGTCTACAACAAAAATATAGAGCACTGAAAAAGTCAAAAAGAAGTTTTATTTATATAGTTTTAATTATAATGTGGGACTCTGTCTATCAGATTAGCAGACTGGAAGCCACTTTAAATAAACCAAAAAAACATTTTCATAAAGTGAATAACTTCATGGTAAAAACAGAGGTCAATTGACTAGCCTCCCCACTTACACGTTATAAAACAGCAGGTAGTAATACATGTTTAGCGGGAAATTAATCATTACTTGGTTAAATTAGCTTATCAACATCTAAAAAATACTTTGCGATAAATTTTAAAATGCATTTCCTATCAGTAAAATACACTTACGTTGTGTAATGTAATGTAAGGCAATGAGTATAATATATTTAACGGCTACTTTAACTGTAATGCAATACTAATGTACTTACAAAAATAAATTCAACAATACATCAGAAAAAAACCATTCAGTATGAAATATTAGGAAATAATATTAAATATATATTAGCGATGCGTATAAAACTATATATAGTGAATGTTTTAATCTATACATATTTGGAAATACATTAAAATACAATGCTCCATATGCAATTTAATAAACATTTTTAGTTATAAAAATGAATTTTTGACAATACATTTACTGTATATAAATATAAGGATATATTTTAGGTGTTGGAAGTGACTCAAGTGAGCCACAATCAAAACAATTTTAAGGTCAAAATGGCGTCGATGATTATACGTATATATGATTATGTCGTCTCTTAGATTATACTTGCACGTTACTGTTATTTTTCAATACCGTATTACATTACTAACTTACTGACAAACTTTGGCAAATTGGAATTCATATAAAACGTATGAAACTGCATTTGGTTTCTTACTTTATTTATTGTACTGTATTTTACTTATCAGTTCAATGATAACGCAGTTATACATACACTTGTATTTATATTTCCATTATCTATGGTATTGCATGTTATGCACCCCAAATCACCACGTGGATGTGTGAAAGTCTAGATCACGATTAGGCAAATACATTTTTTTGTTCTGGGTAAAGAAAGGGTACTGAATAATATATACAGTACATGTAATATAATCACTCAAAAAAATTGGAGTTCAGTTTTCGTAAAACTTCAGGTCCGAATGAGGTGGGTCAATTAAAAAAATATCTGTAGGTTACGGTTGAAATCTGCTGCTGAATTCTTTTCTGCTTAATTGTCAAGGCTACCATTAACAATCATGTAATCTGTATGCCTCGCAGAACCTATACGTATCTACGTTCGTATATATGCAGAACTGAAAATGTACTATATTTAAAATTATAGGCTTCTACAAACTATACATTTAAAAATACTTTGAAACTGCATTTTAATATACATTTGTAAAATGCATCGCAAAATAAACGTATGTTACGAAATGTATTTAAAATTCATCTCAAGATGTATCAGAATATGTATTTTGAAATATATTTTGTAACGCATTTTGAAAGGAAAATATGTCTCAATCTCAATGCATTTCGTAAAATGAAATTTCTTTCACTGTACATGTACCATGGCAGGTGCAATTTTCCAGCCAATAAACGATTTTTCCAAGTCTTTTTCTATGCTCAAAATTCCAGTAAAGATGTTATAAAACTTTGAGTTTCAACCGCAACATCAAAATCTTTTTACTTCCGACTGCTCCACACGTGCAGATCATCAGACACGTACCCAATGATAGCGCAACAGGAGCTAGCACATGTAGCCTACAATTGTATAACCGCGCGTGTATAACAACAATATCCGACCTTGGATATATCAAACCTATAATTCGAGATTATTAATATCAGGTGCACAGCTAAATATTTTTATTCAGCAGTCGACACCAGCGCAACCAGGTTGCATGGTATAGCTACCTACTGTACACCTGCTCGCATCAGGCCACCATGCTCGCATGCACTTCCAGTCACTTCTGATTGGTTGTCTAGGAAGTTGTTAAGTTGGTCATGAAAGCCATGCTTTATATCATATCTTTCTCTGTTTCCAGTCTCTTTCATTTCGTGTCGCTTCAAGTAGACCGAGACATGCGTGCAAAACCTAAAAAGTTAGTTTGAAACTATGGCCGTGACAGCGAGCAAGTTGCTTTTCAGCACGGTGGATTACAACTGCTACGAGATTGGCCATACTTGGTCACCAGTATGCAGCACGGCTATTTTTATGTTCACTTCTGCCGTCGTGAAGCAGTCGTTCAAACTTTATGTCGCCTTCTACGTGGTACGTATTATTTTAAGCCATTTCCCATAACATGGAACTGGCATTTCTTTTCAAATGTGCAGACATTTTGTCACGGTCTCGGAGCAAGGGGGCGGTTCTGTGCTATAGGTGCATGTACATACCAGTGCAATAGAGATCGGAGCGATTGAACTTTAATGTTCATTGTTAATTTGCACATTTAAGTTTTATATGAGTTGAATCAATACTGAGATTTAGGTGAAACGGGTCATTCGTTCGTCTGTTAATTGTTTGCATTTGAATTAAACGTGCACTCCACCAAGAAATAATAATACTTTGATTTCCTGGAAGTTACGTGCATGTTTAAATGCGTGCACTTGGTACTCGTTTTTTGACCTACTTCTGCGTTTGCCCGAGCATTGACCTTTTTTTGGAAGTGCAAACCTGCAAACAAGCCTTATTTAAGATACCCGTGGCCGGAGTGGACACATCAGTTCATGCACAAAAGTACAGTCAGCTGAGTACAGTACGTACTACATGCAGCTTAAATTGTATATACCCTGTATGCTGATCACGTTTTTTGTTTTTTCTTCTGTGGATGTTGACACGTATTTTGTCAAATAAAATACTTGTCGTAGTAATGACCTATCACCTTCCATCTTTATAGTTTTCTGGTATATACTTACGTATTTGCTTCAAATTTTTATATATTATCTGTGTATAATCAGTGTAAATCAACTAGCTTGTACAAATTACAGTATATCAACCTCTTTACATTTTTTCAAAATAGACTATAGCTCAACGTTGACCATTAAATACATGAACTTGAATGTGTACAATGTAGTACTTACTACAAAGTGATTCGATCGGTATAGCCTTTAGTATCGGTATTGCATTTAGTATTATAGTTGTAAATGATTGTTTGAAAATACAGCGTTATATATGTACGTAGGCTACAAACCTAGTAGAAACCAAACAGAAATATAATTGGAGGTATTAATTAGAATAGCATGTATATTTACTAAAAGCACTCTGTTTTCCAAACTAAATTTTCACACGCAACTTTTATCTATTTCTTCAGGTAAATTACCTCATACGAAAGCAAAAATTTAACAAGGAAAATTTGGAGAAATTAGCATTGAACATACTGAGATCTACTTGCTTTCTGGGTGTTACAGGGTTTTTTCATTTGGCATCAACATGTATATTGAGGTTCGTATTTCATGATTTTGATACATGTAAGGGAATCATCACTAACCTCACAGATATTTTATGTTGCACAAATAAGGTATAACCGGACTATTTTTGCAAATTAAATTGGTTTGTGCCTTACAAAAATAAACTATCGTAGTAATTAAATAAAATTGCATGTGCCTAACAAAATATAAAACTATAGTAATCCTGAGCTAAAGTTTTTCATAAAAAAACTAATTAAAGGTAAAAATCGATCTACTGCTTATAAAATTACATTTATCTTCTTTGTTTTATGACAGAAATTCCCTGGGAAAATTTTTTTTCTGCACAGCAGGATATGTTCCTGGAGTCATTGCAGGCATAACAGGCATTTCTGTGGAAAGAGAAAATAGGTAAGCATTCGGTGTACACGCACATTTTTTGCTGCAGCTCTACCACTAATTATATCATTTTAGGCGGAGTGCTCTTGCCCTTTATGTTGCCAATGTGGTAAGTGCTGCAGTATAAATTTTATCATGATAATGATATTTCAGTTCTGATAACCAAACTTTATATTACAAATATGAAACTTTATAAGAAAAAGTTAACCAAAATACCCTATCCACACCACAACCCATTCTACGTCTTACAATTGGATGACGTTCAATTTAAAAAACGGAGAAGTTGTTTGTTAAGCACAGAACATGACCGATATAGGTCTGTATGCAAATAAAGATTTGAAAATCAGTCAATGATCTTTCCCAGCATTTTGTAAATGCAGATTAGAATGATTACTCACTATGCTTTTACAACTTGTATTTGCTCAGTTGTCAAACCTATCCAGTTTTGAAACCTTCGAGCTCAAACTACAATTATTTCGTAGAAACACATAATACAGTAGACACGTACATTTATTTGATTGTTAAGTTTTTGGCTGCATTAGTATTTAAAAAAGGAGACTTTTGAAATGTATAGAACCTGTGATTGAGAGAGAAAAAAACCTATACAACAATGACAGTAACTGGCTGAACTAAAACCAATTTATGAATTAAACTTAGACGAAGGATCACTTTGATAACCTCTCTTAATTGGCTTAAAATATGATTATTTGGCTTTTGAATAAATACACAAGCATAGATTGACTGACAAAACCTCTTTCATGTTGAAAATAGACTGAATGTCTTCAATAAATCTCAATCTAACAAACATTCATACATGTATACATGTATGTGTGACGATATCGAAAAATGTGAGTGGTCTACACGCAGGGTAAATATCATAGTCATGCAGGTATTGTTTGATAAATAGGTCTCTGTAACCTTCCAAAATCACAAATGAAGAAAACAAACATGCAACTTCTTTCTAGAAATGAGTTGGCAAATCATCAGTTGCCTAAGTTGAATACTTGCACAACGATTTTTATGTATGCTACACCATGATAAATTCATTGGAAAAAAACCTGCAGGTATAGGTGATAAAATAACAAATTACTGTTTCACGTCATGATTTCAAGTCGATGAAGCTTTTAAAAATGCAACCCACATTTCACATAAAACATTTTCATTTCAAGTTTCAGGTCAATCTAAACAAGAATCTAGCTGCCTATTTGTTGTGACTATGGATGTATCATTGAAAAAATATTGAACTCAAATATTTATTCAAAAGCTTGAACTTTTTATAGATTACTTTTTGGCTACATTCCCTTTTCGTTTAGAGGATTACTAGAACCTTCTTTGCCTTGGGGGTAAAGAATGACCTTACAGCTGCACTATCATTCCTTGTATTTAATGTACATGTCAGGCATATAGGAAAAAACGCCAAACAAACAAGACACATATACAATGCTCTTTGAAAAATTTTACTTGCTTTTAATAAGTTGAATCTTCTTATTAACAACTCTTTAATAATCCCTGAAATAAGAATCAACTTTTATTTTAAAATACAAAATAATTCGTTAATTTTAGGCTACTGAAACGATATTTCGCATGCTAGAAAACCGGGGTATGATTCGATCAATACCAAATGGAGAGGTAAGTAATTTTATGGTAGATGGGAATTTGCATGGTTAATTAAATATGACGGAATTACATTTTTTTTTTTCATTTTTGTCTTCTCAGATATTTATTTTTAGCTTTGCAATGGCCCTATTTATGCATTCCATAAAGTAAGTCTGTTAATTTTCCTCACACCATTAGTTGGATTCTCAAAAGTAATATTGAATAAATAATGTGTTAATGCTTTTCACGTAATGAGATTGCAAGCTGAATTACAATGCCGTTTTTCAACTTTTTCAATTTATAATTACTGACAATCACTGTCATGAATTATAAATTACTGACAATGGATTTATCATGCATGCCATGTGAAAAAATACATGTATACTGTATCTAACATACTGTATATATTATATTGTACGTGCTTTACACATGGTTGTGACTTTTCATCAATCCACAGAAAACCTTGATTTGCTAAGAAACATAAAATATATAATTAATTATATATAAAAGTTTCAATCTAGTGAAATTCTATTCTTTAGTGGCAGCTAAATTTGGGGACAAAACATTCAAGAAGGATTCACTTATAATGGGTGTTATCGATGGCTTCTATCGTTGAATGTTATTAATAACTCTGTTAATAAATCATAAATATTTTTAAAATAAGTAATAAACCTATTCACTTCATACATGTATTAACTAATACATTATTTATTTTTTTCAGAAAGTATGGATCTGGAGATGTATTATCTGTATTTTTAAAGTAAGTATTAGAGTTCTCGGAAATACTATTAAATGGAACTTATAATTAAATAGGCACCTACATGGAAATACCATTGAAGCTACACATGCTTTGTGTGTTAGAAAACTATTCAGTTAGTAAGCAAAATCAGCATTTTTTTTTAACACCGATCAGGATATTCGAAGTATTTGAATAGCAAGCATTCTATTCCTCTTTCAGATTATCATAACAATTTTACCCATCAGTGATTTTAGAGATGGGAATTTCTTGAAATCCATGTGCGATTTCTTTAAATTGGCACATTTTCTTGCTTGAAGAATTCTTGAATATCTGATAAACATAAGGAAAGATGCAAAAAATACAGTTATCAAAAATTACAACTTGTACTATGAAAAACGTTAACACTTTTATATACTGTATAACATTTGAATTTCCATTCCAGGTTTTTGTTTGGCGAATCAAAATCTTCCAAAGAGGACCAACTGGAGAGGCCTAGCATTAAAGATAGCAATTTTAACCATGAAAACAATGGTTATACAAATCAACCCAGTTCTTCATTTTTAACTGAAATATCTCATCAATCAAAAGTATGCTTAACCAAACTTCGTTGCTTGCAAAGGCACAGTTCCTGCGATCACCAATACAGTTGTATTTATAATTGTCTTGAAGTAAGTTTAACAGTTCATCTCAAATACAGGATGAGCAAACTACATTGATATTTAGCAACAAAACTACAAAATTATCCTTTGTTTTTAAAACTTTTATCTCCTATTGTTGAATATCAGAGAAGCTCATTAAGAGTAAACTGGAATTCATTAAATTATTCCACGGGAAAAAAAAATTTAAAAATCCTGTTTATACTAATTTTTGAGAACAACTTCAGTTTTTATAACGGAGTATTATTTCCTGCAGTACCGCTAATGAGATACATGTAAGTTGGAAATATTCCATCATACATTTTTAAAATATACGTGCTATTTCATCACAAATCCAAATCTGCCCTTCTCATAATAGCAATTTCTTGTACTTTAAATATTTAAGAATATAATAATTAGGAAATATATATTTCAAAAAGAAATTTTTGAAAAGTAGAATATTGAAACCGCATTTCCGATTTTTACCAAAATTTCAAGCTCCAATTAATGTAAATTTTCTTTACTGCTTCATTTTAGGGTGTTATAAAATCATTTGGAGTGGGATATGCGATTAAGATTGCACTCGTACTCACTCCAAATCTAATGGAATATATTCGGCATCCTACTGCATTATTAAAGCAATTAGTCAACAAGCATACTCTAAATCTTGGATTATTTTTAGGCAGTTTCACAGGAATTTTTAAGGTGAGAAAACGCAATTCCTTCTAATCTATGCATGTGCATTTCTAAAATTAGTTTTATGAATTCAGATGTCCTCCTGTGTACTGAGGTATTGCAGCAATAAAGACGAGCAATGGCATGCCATACCAGCTGGATTTTTGGCAGGGACATCCATGTATTTCTTTAAAAATTCCACTATTGCATTATATGTTGCTTGGAAAGTTGTTGAGGTAAAGAATTTCAATTTTTCCTCATCTTGTCTTGAGTTGAGAATCCTAACAGAATATGAATTACTATAATTCTTGCTTTGTTTAAACTATGTATAAGGGATGCCACAAAATATACACATGGATATAGACTAGATCACTAGAGAAATATGGACCATGACATCCAGATGAAATACCCTGCCAAGTTTCTTATAGAATTCTGCCTTTTTAGATTTATTATCGGTCCGGTATGGAAGCTGGATATCTACCCAGAGTGCCCGGATTTATGAAAATGTTATATGCACTTTCGTGTGGGATACTTTTTCACTGCGTAAGTCATCACAGAAAAATAAAACACTAAACCTAAGCGCTATTTCACGATTGAGAGGATTTACTTATGAAAATATATTAAAATTGGAATATTAGGAAAAACGTTATCGAGAAAGTTTGTTCGAAGTCCAAATTCACAGTCCAATTATGAAATATAGTAAACAAAATGTTATTGATACATCTTTGTCGGATTGCTCTATTCTATTAAATTGTATATCATCACCTGGTGATAACTAAAACGTTCCAGCAATTGTCATCAACATCTTACAGCTGATTTATGTGGTTTTATTTATTATATTACAGGCTGTGGCTGAGCCACATAATGTGAAACCAGCTTATTATAAATTTTTAATACGCATCACATGTGGCTTGTAAGTATATTTTCATATTCTTGAAAAAGACTAACAACGTTTCCCCTTTCTGCACTACATTTGTAACTGCAAATACAATTTATTTTTAATGGTTGTCTAGACTGAATATCACTGACCTAAAAATATAATTTCAAAAATCGTTTTGTATATGTGCCAATAAACCAAACAATCCTTGAAATATGATAATTAAAAGGCATCAAAATATATTAGTTATTTAAACATTTAACAAAGCAGTTGTACAGAACAATTCCTCAGATCAGCCCTTAATAAACTATGAGATTAACATCATTGTTTAATTTCAGAATTGAGAAACTCAATCGTGAGCTAATGACTGAGTTTCTGAAAACATCAAACACTTTACATCCTAACTACTTGCCAGCATTAGACAAGCGACATATGACAGCTCATGCAATTGAATTCATGTCGAAAAAATTTCCTAATTTTTGAGGTGAAAGCATTTAATTGGGCAATTGTGCTTGAATTGCAATGAGTACTTAGTAATTTTAAAATAACATCATATTGGTGAAATAACTTATCAATAAAATACAGTCCAGGGTGATTTTTCAACAGAACTTGGATATCAGACATTGGATTACACATTTTTAGGTCATAACTCTTTTTTTAAAAAAATTTGCCTTTTCAGTATTCTTATAAAGGGTATGAGAATTGTGATATTGTTACAATTAATTACTGTACATGATACACAGCATTGCATATTTTATAATATATTTTAATTTTCACGCTCATCCAATGAGATTACCTAGTAAGGAATGTGCTATTCTTGCAACTACAAATAGTACAAAGAAACATGTAGTATATTGAATTGCATTAATATAATTGTAATACTGAAATAAATCTGATATTGTAGTTTTACTCTGGAATTATTCATGAATATTCAGTAGAAGGTTCGTGTCCACTGCGATGCTTTTCTTGATTTATAAAGTGCCAAAACTTGCTCTTATAAAAATTTGAATTCTTAGACAAACATATATGGAAAAAAAACTTTCAAGTGATATGCAGCAATGTACATTTTCAAGAGAATTGGTTATCTGGGCATCGCGGCACAATTTTGGTCTGACGATTCGAGAAAAAGCAAACAATTTTTAGATTCAATAAATGTCGATTTTTATCGAAAGTTTTCCTCCTCTTATATGCATTTATAATGGAAGTATTTGCCTGAAAAAAATCGTTATACAATAGTTCGTAAAAACAAATCACCACAGCAAGCATATTACACATCATTTGTCATTAACAATGGAGGTGAATTTTGGCCAAGGTCTTGAACATGCAAAAAATCATGCAAGGAACACGTTAGAAAATTGATTTCTTCGCAACTGAATGGCGTTTATTTAAAACACACAAGACCGTAGTTCGATTGGCAGACTAAATCTCGCAACTAAATCGCTCCCACTTTCTCGTGAAGAGATGTGAAAACGTGCTCCTTACATCACATCAATTTTTTATGATAATTTCCAGGAACTGCGAGGGCATTCAACTGAATTCTGGAGCACTTCTGTAAGTCACTAAGATGCGGTTGAAAGCAGTTGAACTGTAACTCGATCAATTGTTTTAATTCTCCTTTCATGTTCCTGCATATATATGATTATTACTGGTAAGAAGCAGATCAATCTTTACGTGTGACTTGGTATAGTAGCCGCGAAATTAAAGCCAAGGTTACCTCTCAGTCTCAGGAGTTCACCTGCTTTTGGCATGACTTAGAAACTGTTACTTTGAATCGTGATAGGCTGCAGAGCGTTGATTAGCCCGACCCAAAGCGTTTTATCAGATCCGATTACATTTAGTTCCTACACTTAAATCAAACGAAGTTTAAACGTACCCGGATTTGAGTCATTCAGACGTCTGCTCATGGCAGTTGAGCCTCGCGTTTGGCTACTCTAGCAGCCGATTAATAAAAACAATGAGGCCAATATCAAATTGTTCTTTGTCTGGAAAACGTAGTAAACTCAACCCTTCCAATGACGTCTTTGAAGGAAATACAAGACGAATTTGAACTTCCGTCCAGACTTTGTGGTGCAAATTGATTCGAAAATAAAGTAACCATCGCAATATCTTTGGCGAGTGTCAAGGAACCTTATCTGAACCTGGTTTCGCATCTAAAGTTACAATAAATAGTGTTAGACTGAAATGTTCCAATTTGGAAATACAAGACGGAGTTCAACTTCCGCCCAGACTTTGTGGTGCAATTTGGAAAAAAAGGCACAATTTTGAGTTACGAAGGTGCATATCTTTATCTTCGCAACTTTCCATTAGTGAGAACGGGAAGCACAAATTTGAAACATATAGCCTATGATATGGAAATTCGATGATGGGTCCCATATGCATGATTCTCATTATCAAACCTACACAGAGTCGATCTGCTGGATGGGAATCCACTTCTATAAAACCGAATTAAATACGAAACGGAGGCTATTGCAACAGAAAATATTTAGAAAACAGAAAACATTGTTACGCTGATTAAAGTGATTTTACTGATTCTCTACTTAAAATTATCAAATATGTGAAAAATATGTATTATGCACATCTTCTTGTATTTGGACGGATATGAGTCGTTGGACGACAATTCATTCTAAATTGGAGTTTTCAAATTATCACCAACTTTTGAGGAAGTAACTTCTAACTTATCTCGTGTATTGTGAAAAACAACAAAACAGAAATTTAATAACTGAAAACGATTAAATTACAAACACAATTATATACAGTATACATGCATGTTCTCTAAGTATACTAAAAGCAGCATTTTTTAATTATTTTTTTTTAAAACCGAGGCTCAGAGAGGAATCCAATTTGTTATCAAAAATAAGCATTTGACGAGAGTGTTTTCAAAATTGAAATGTTTATATCTCAGAAACAGAATGTACATGTACATACGTTGATTGAAATAAATCATACACTTGATAATAAAGTAACGAAATAATTTTTATTTTTATTGAACTTCAAAGAGAAACAGACTTTTCAGCGTCATAGCTATAGAGTAGGAAGTCATCTCAATTGATGACAGAAATGTTAGGGGACAACAAATCCCTGTTGGTTGGTGTCATAATGTTATAGTTCGTTGGATAGTTGTTCTGTGATGGAAAGCGCAATGCTGCAGATCGAAGGAGTATAGATGCACAATTTATTGGTAACACCAATGAAAATGTTATGTTAATACTTGACACTGGTGATGTAACGGTAGTACGCAACTGGTACGTGTACACTAGTATACCATAACTTCCATGTGACGTCACGCAGCTCGTGGGCGTAGCTAATGTGGCTCGATTTACATTGTGGGCTTGTGGTGGGGTACATGAATCTGAGAATCGCAGCTCTAATCATTCTAAAAACTAAGAAAATCCCCCATTCACTCATGAATAATTTTTTATCCGAAAGTAAATATTTTGATGCTGTTTCGCCGTTACAAATCACAAATTATATGAATTTTCTCGTATGGAACATGTCTGAACTAGCCGGAGCCAGTACGCGTCATCAACTTCAGAAAGTTATCTATAGTTGAACAATAACACTAGTTGAACTCTGAAACAAGGGGCATACCAAGCAAGGGTAAAATTGGATCATTTTAAGTAATCCTAGTAATGTAATTCCAAAAGAATCACATTAATGTACCCCATTCGATCAGATTAGCATAAAGCAATTATCTGGAAAAGTAGACATTCTACAAGTCAAACCAATTTCATATTTCAAACAAATGAATATATTCGCACAATTTAATTGTTTTCATTACAAATAAGCACTAATTCAAAATGGAACGGTAAATGAAACATTGTAATTACATGTATTTCTAAATGAATTTATTCTTCGAAAATAAACGAAATATTTGTAAGCTGAAGGATTTCAACGATATCTTCCCTTTAGCAAAATAGAAAGATGTTCACCTACAACCAATGTAATGAAGATCAATACAGATCAAATATGTTCGAATATCTCCTCTTCTCCGCAGAATTAAATAGAAAACAACTCAAATAAAAAACAAATAGAATGAACATTTATTAACATGTACAGAAGCATAATTTACAGATTAAATTACAAATATCGAAAATGCTTTTCGAAAGTGCCTGGCCGCAATTTAGCTCCGAACGTGTAAGGTTGCAGTACCACTGCAAAACCATGTGGTACCGACCGAGCAAAAGCTGACTGGACAAAATCACCATTCGGGTGAACAGAATCCAGATTAGTTGGGTTCCTCGGGTAAGTCTTGCTGCGGAGAATCGACTGCCACCTCCGAATCACACTGTCTACACGCGCACGATTCAATTTCGTTGTATTTTTGGATAATGTGCCCTATCCGGATTTGCCTTTTTGTAAATTTGGCCACCTGACAACAGCAACCGTGATTTAATTCGATGAATCTGGCTTGTTCACTAGGATCCGATGTAATTGTGCTTCTGCAAAAATAAATATATAACATATTATAAATAAACGTTTAAAGTGGCGTAATGTATTTCAGAACGGGAATAGTTTACGAAAATACCATTTTTAACGCATTTTTCTTATACAATGTAATTTGAGTTCTCGTTCTTCCGCAAATACATTGTACAAGCGTATTTCAAACGCAACTGATGATGTCAATAAGGTATTGTGCAATTTTAACTAACGCATTATACTGTACATGTAGAAAAATCTTTGAAGTATTGCCTTGAGACGTTCCGAAATAATAATAATAGATCTCGTTTTTGTACGATCAAACCTTTCCATATTTTGTCAAAGAGTGTTGAATCGATCCTGCTTTAATCTTAATTTAACGATTGCATTTGCAAGGTATAAACTACCGGCAATTATCGTTAATTAATGGGGTTCTTTAATTTATCGATAGATTTATTTCAATTAAGATGAATTTAAGTATTTTCCATGACGAAAGCATTAAGATTTATATCCCCCTTGTATATCGCGTAAACAGAGTATAATCACTAATCACCCGATTGGCAACTTATAAGTATTCATGATCATTAGAAATAATTATCCTCAACATTATGCTCGAAGGCCTTGTTTTCCAATCATTACGGAAAGAGACTGCACCAAGATCTTAAGAAAATGTTCAGGAAATATTGCAAATACATATGGACTGCGTATGGAATCCTGCTAAATCGAACGTATACTTTACTTTTCTGCACATGTAAAATGTACGTGTTAATTTACATGTAAGAGTTAATTTTGGTGCAGAGGTTTCAATAATTATAATTTAAAAATATTATGGATTTGCAAAACAAAGGTGGCTTAGAGGTTAGCATTCTCGTCTTGCATTCGGTAGACTCAGGTTCGATTTCCGGGTCAGCTATCCTCGATTGTGTTTTTTTATGGTTTCCCACAATTCCTCCAGGCGAATGCTGAGATAGTTCCCATCCCATCCTCCTAGTTAAAATCCCAAATAAAGGAAACATAACTAAATTGAGATGCTGGGGTCAAACATGACCAGATTGCTTAGTCTGACTTAATTTGTATAATGATTCCCCCTGCCAAATGGTACTAGGTGCTGACTGCAGGGTAAAGAATTGAATTGAATGATGTACATCAATGGCACTAAAAAAGGCCAACGGGCCACATTAAAATTGAAAGATATTGACTAAAATGTACCTTGAGACAGAAACTTATGGGCATTATAAGTAGTGGATATGTTACAAAACTCATGCAGAGGTAACATGTATAAGACTAGATGTATAAGATTTGTCTGCCGATAAACCTGTCTATACAAGGTAGAGAAACCTGACTGAATGGAGGTGTAAAAGGGCGTCACATGTGTAAGGGTGAGAGCACGTTGGCATTTATTCATGTGATTTGTTTACTTATTTTGAACCAGTGTCGCGTAGTGGTATTGCAGACTCATACCACTAGGCGATACTGGTTTTTAAGTTAATGAAATAAGTGTCAGCGTGCTCTTACCCTAAGTCTGCAAACCCTGAATTAAGTTTTATAGCGCATCATATAAGACGAAATCCTCCAGACACAGGTATTCACTCTTACGATCCATTGCTTAACTCGAGTTATCATCCTCTCCCTGTAATTACGTAATTAATAAAGCGAACCTATAGTAAGCATGCTTATCATTTCATTTCCTTATTATGTCACCATATTGAAATAGATGATAAGACTGAAGCAATGTTCAAAATCGAGCAATACGGCTCACTCGGGACAGACTTTAAATCACGAAAATGCATATAAGCAACTTCGTTTCCTTCCCAATGCTGCGGGTCAAGAAACTAATTCAATGCTAGTTTCTTTATGGCCCAATTAAATAATTATGCGCTTGGATGGTAATCATGAGTTTCTATGAGGCAGAGGGAAACTATTAAATAATGCGATATTTCGCACTTTTATAATTACTTAGGTGTGTTGGAGGTGACAAAAACCAAGATCATTTCGCAACAGTTCTTGAAACTTGAAACGAAATTGATTTTGAATGATTAATTATGGATTATATTAGGAAATATTTGTGACAGCTGGACAAATATCTGTTATGATATGCCACTTCTCGGGGTACGTCAACATTTTCAAGAGTATCCATAGCTCATTCCACGTGCTAAATTTCATTCGAAGAACTAAACTTCGTATGTGAAATACCTGTGCACGATTTTAAGATACTCTTTGTAATTTTAACTATTTCAAGCTGTACAATGTTTTTAATAGATTAATAATGTAAAGAAATACGTACTCATTAAACTTATCGAATATGATGTAAATATAGTTTTTGAGCACGTTTTAGTCGGCTCGACTTACAATCATCTCGTAAAAAAACACAAGTAAATTCTAAATGGCTCTGGGCCACGTGCTACAGTGTTAAAAGTTGCACCAATCTGCGATAAAAAGCATAATGAAAAGCATACTTTAAAAGTAAATGATATTTCAGTGAGATGCATAAGTTACGCGAATTTTCACGTGTTTTATGTCGTGTTTTATTCTTCACGTGAATATGTCATATGACTACCTGTAAAAAGCAATATCTACAGTAGATATTGCATAGACATTCGACTACGGTTATTCAGTGGTGCTATTCAATATTTATAGTTATCAAATTAACTAACGAAGAAGCTTACATTGAAAACTTAAACTGTTTATTATTTTAAGTTGTATGCTATGATTAAAGTTTCGGATTACATATAGCTACTTCAAATATTTGCTCAACTGCTCAGTTTCTTGGGAAAAACTGTTTTCCTACAAATAAAATATGAACCAACTCTCTTTCAGTTGTGTGGCCTTAGATCCGTGAAAACAATCTGAACAATTTTAAAAACTGACCTGAAAATCTTGAAGAGATCAGGGATCAATGGTTTGGATTTCAACGTGATGAGACCGCCGCAATCCAACCCAGCACTTACTTTTCAAATCATGGTTTTGTATTACAATTGAACCTCATCAAGAAGAACTCGCTTTATACGAATTTCTGACAATACAGACTTTATTTCCAGTCCCTGTCTTAGGATATGGACGAATAATGTTAATTTCTTCGTTTAAAACATTTCGAATGCGGATATTACAAATTTTCAGCTAAAACGAATGGATTTTTGAGTTCTTAAGCATTAGCGCTGTTACATTAAAAAGACCTCCAGACCATTTACGTTATAACGGGGACTTCCCCGTTAAAAGTGTCCGCAACTTCCCATTCATATTTAATCTAAACTTTGATGAACTTCAGTTCTCATTTCTGAAGACATGTTAGGTCTGCGAAACTACGGTTTAAATGAGCAGATTTTGACGTCCCTTATTACGATCTCCTCAATAATACTCAGTATGCGTTAACAAGGCATTTTTTAAAGTAAAGGTACAGACCAATAAACAATTGAGATGAAAACTCGCTGATATACAGTAGTTTATAAGTACCTGATAACATAGGCTGTTGATACCACGCATTCTGGTACGTTTATAGTTGCAACATGTCCGTTGACATTGTATTCTATCAGTTGGTTTCTGACTTCGCAAGCACCGTCCAAATCGTCGAGTACAGACATCGTTGTCGGATTTGCGTTCGTAACGAAATATAATCCCACAGTAATAATTACAGGAATTAGTTGCTTTCCATGCATTCTTCAAGACGCTTTCAGCGATCAACTGATATCTTCCTTTATTCTGAAAATTAAACCGAAATCGTTAAATGTCACTGATAAGTCATCTGCACTTTAAGCAATATTTTCAAAAAACGATGATGGGAACTTCATATGGTCTTATGCAACCTCTGTGCTATTTATTTGTAATCTACAATGACTAATTTTTGCTCTAACAACGCTATACTGATTAACAAGTATAACAATTCAAAATTAATTAATTCTGTCCTTATACAGTAGTTACTCTTAGATACCTCATTAGCATTAAAAAGAACAGACTAAAAAATATAATGAAATAATATTGTAATAAATTGTAATCGGAAACTATACGATTTAACAACAATTATTACAATTTTTATTTTTATTGTTTTCATACTGAACTACTTTCTACTTTCTATAAAAATCGTTATGAATCATGCTGATGGAGTTTTTCAAAGTTTTTTTAAAATTATAATTTTACACAATACGATAACACAATCTGAATAAGTGAAACTCAAAAAGTTAAGAAATGCTTTTTTTTTGTAAGACATTTCTTTTGTTAATATCAAATCGTCTGCTATATCGTCTATTAACGTTTTTTAACGTATTAGTTGAATTTTACAAAAAAAAAGCATTTCTTAACTTTTTGAGTTTCACTTATTCAGATTGTGTTATCGTTATATGTATCAACATTAATTGAATGAATATATCATATTTATTATTTAATGGCTACATTGTTCTAATATATATAAAAATTTCTGATTGCTATAAAAGAGAATTATAAATAACAGGTAAGACATCCACGTGAACGCTATGGTTAGAGCAGAGACCCCGTGCTAATGAATTCTACTGTCTGATAGCAAAATTTCATTTCAACAATGAAAACTAAGGTTAACTGTCGCACACAACTGCAGCATGAAAAAGGTCACAAAACCTGTTAACGACCAAATAATGCAGCAAATCTCTCGTGCTTAAAACATATTACCGCTACAAAATAAAGTATCACACACATGATTGATATTGCTAATATTTTTAAATAAGACATAAAATGAACTTTCATTCACTAAGTGTTCAGTAGCACTGAGCGTAAATTGCACTTACAAATACTGCTAGCCGAGTTAAAAACAGAGTTAGCATTATTAATTTGAGTCAAAGGTATCATCATTAAAGTCAACTTATCATGAAAGTGTTGTCAAGCTAAACAAACACATATTTATGAATCTCTCAAAGGATGGCGGCTACAAACTTTCAATTCTAAAATCTTTTCAAAAAGATGGTCGAGGAAGTCAAATTTGATTTGATTTTGTGTTATTTTGCTTACACATTTTTGTTTTGGTTATAACTACAGTGTAGAAATACATATGGTCAATGTCTAGCTTTAATGGAGAGGAAGGGGGTGTATGCTTATTCAATAAGCTGGCAGTTAACAAAGAAATCGAACTTACCTCCAAACTGGTCTAATTCCTGCACGTTTACTCGTCAACCCGCAAATGACTGGAGCAATTTTCACCACTGAGCTAACTCGAAATTCGCGTTTTGCTCGAGTTCTGTTGTTCTCCTGTCCAGCGTGTTTTCCCAGCAGCAGGCTGATGCCCGTGCACCGACAATACGACAGAAGTTGCTAGAAGTAATCTCCACTGAATTCGTCTTGGGTCTAAAACTTTTTGTTTTCAGCGCCGTTTATATACGATATCAGAAGCAAACCTATTTCGATTATTAAAAGCGATGACGTCACCGGTGCATGAACGTCGTAGTGTGTAAGAGGTTTCTGTTCCAAAGCTTTGTTTTTTTTTCTCATGTTTTCTTTTTTTTTTTCTTTTCTTTTTTTAAAGGCACACAGAATGTTCGTGCCTTTTGACGAAAAATCCGAATCGTTGGGGATAAGGTTGCCCTCATCGAATTACTTTTCTCTCAAATGGGACTCGAGGAGAGGGCATTTTGGTCTACCCCCATACGTGCACATGGGTGAGCCAGACAAATAGGTGTTAAAAACCTCAATTGTCTGTTCGGTTATCGATTACAAATAAAATTAGGAAATTCCTTCCACTCTGCAATTAAATTAATAGGTCTCGAATGGTTGATGAGGGACATAAAAATAATCGCTTATGTGTAAACATCATTTGCCATTCATAGAAAAACATCTTTTCTCTGAACTTTCACATAAAGAACAATTGAATTTCACTGACACGGATTAGCACGTACCAAGTTCTCGGAATAAGAGAACAAGTGCTACGTAATAATGACCATGTTCATCAAAAGCGTTCTTTGGCGCTTCTCCTTTGGCGGACACCTCAGGAGTGCTACATCGAGGGCGTGTCTCGTGTGATGATAGCCTAATCCACGTTAAGCTACATTGATAAATCGGAGTAAAAAACACAGAGCATTCGGACGTAATTCACGTTGAAAAAAACTCGTCAAAACCATTGCATTAATTTATTTTCGAAAAATTTTTTTTTCGTCGGAAGATTGTTTAAACAATCTCATGCAAGATGCGTGAATCTGATCATTAATATAGGGAAAGTTTTGCATATACAGTATAATTACAAGTATTCCTCGCACCGGGAAATCCGCCTATCCATTGCAGCCTATTTTAAATTCACAATTGCATTACCCAATTTTGAAAGACAATAGGATCTAAATTAACTGCTGTTTCGTAACACGATGATTACAGCGTCAAATTACAATTACTGTATTGTAGTAAATATAATGTTATCAGTAGGTATTTGGGCTAAGAACAGTTCTCATCATCTGAGCCAAAAACGGCTCAAAAGCATACATGTATACTGTTCGAAGATACATGCATGCTTTTAATCCTCGACGACAGAAATGCTCTGAAACGCTTCGCAAATTGAGCGAGACATTTGAAGTACGAGTAAACAATTATTTATAGACATCGAAATACTGATTCGGCTCGAACTAAGATTTCCATACAAGTATTTGTATTTAGACATTCAAGGTTCCGCTGTTTTATTCCTATTATTCAAGTGCTCGTGAATTTCGCGACACGAATAATAACAGTAATACCTCTTTTGTATACGAGGTTCTTTATCCCTCGATAATTTCAACATTCAAATTTATATTTTACATCCGTTATATTACAGATATGAAAAGGCCAATTAAATATAAAAATTCGATTTTTTGTTGCCCAAATGGAAAATAATGACGCTACTGCCACTACAGAATAAGAAATCGAAAATTTGCATACGAATAAGTCATCAACTCATCAAACATATGGCGCCATGGGAAACCTGATCTTAAACATATTGGCCTCTCTTGAGATCTATAAGCGTCATAGCCGTTTTAAAATGGCAGATCAATAACTTAGGTTGATCGGGTTAAGCTATACACTCTAAAAAATGTCAGGTTCATCCGAGGTTCTTCGGAAAACTCCGCCCGTTTTTTTGATAAAGGTGCTTCGAAGCACTTCAACTAAAAATGGCGACCACGTCACCATTACTGGCCTTCAAGGAAGGTTAAATAGTTCTAGAGGTTCTTGGAGGAACCTCTTCCGGAGTGTCACATCACTACGTGAAATTATGGATTGGATTATTTCAGTTCAATCCATCCCAAGTAAAAATTCCCATACGGTCTCATACGAAAATTCAATGAGACTAATGGGATTAATGGGTCCCATTAAAGT
>JAQGAO010002234.1:0-20423 GCA_034697705.1 Ommatoiulus sabulosus | reverse complement strand
AACACATTAGCACTTGTTAGCCCGCTGGGTGGCGCCAGTGGTCGGTAAGTACATTTCTTAATTTAAAGGTCTCAATGTGCTCCCACCCTGTAGCAGTTTTCAGTTGAATACACATTCGTGGCCAAACCGTTTTTACCCTTGACCTTTACATGACCTTTTGACGAGAAACTACACTTTATCGGAGATTTTGAAATGTTTCCTGATCTAAAGGTCAACTATGACGTCAAATTCGTCATTTTCAATGCTACCTCTTGCACACGTGACAACATGGATTCATAAGCTGTCAAAGTTTAGTTTGCCAAGATTCTGGGCACAGTATACGAAATACCAGTATGGGCACTCCGTGTCGGCACCTTTCATTTCCCATTGTTATAAAATAAAAACGACTGCAGCGCCTGACTTGATACGGTGGCAGCTAAATTTAAAAACTCCCAACGATACGACACGTTATAATGATCGTATCGTAGGCCGCGGTAGGCGACGTGTCACTCGCTTGACATGGGAGGGCAAGTGCCTAGCGATATATGGGCGTGGCTTAATGCGCATTTTCTCTTAAGCTGCCGCCAGTCGGAAAGTTAGTGCTGCGAAGATGGACATGAGGAATGCTCAGAGTGCACATACTGGCATTTCGTAAACTGTGGTTCTGCGCTACCAGAGTCGCTCGGGCAATTCCTATCAGAATTCTAATTGTGCACATTTCTACACGTGGCCGCAAATTTTTGCGAAAAGGGCCAAGCCACGTGATCCAATCCCGAAACTTGATTGGTTTTTTTTGTTTTGGGCAAAGGTGATGGCACATTCTTTAGTCCAATCAAGTGGCAGCAACTTCCTTCGACGACATACATGCATGTAACATCGTAATATTCGGCTTTAGTGTACTACACTACATGTACTAGTAAGCCGTGAATTGGATTTTGTGACGGCTGTGACGACTAGTTCGGGCGTATAGATGGCCTATTGAGACAGGTTAATGTTTTCATGCTCCGTCGTTTGATTTTTCGATTTGCAGAATCGGAATGAACCTCTACAATTCGTTATACCAATGAATATTCAGGATTTGGTAACGTGGCTTGGCTCTTCCAAATAGATTTCGCATATTTGTCATAATCGCTGAATCGTACCCAAATCGAGCACAATTCAACGCCTCTCTGAGTACCCTTCATGTCCATTCCTCGATCACGAAAAAGCATTTTGAGTAAAATTGTTAATGGTGTAAACGCAGCAGTTTTTCTGCGTAACGTTCAACTTGTTTAACGAGCAAGGTGGGCCAGGTTCATGAATTTGAACTCTTGAGTGGTTTTCCAACGAGATGCAAGCACCAGTGATGATCGAATCTACTATGAAATTAATGAAGCTCGGCTTCAGAGCCCTTGATCCCGCCCTAATTCAACTTATTTTAATGAGTTGCTGGCGGCAAAGGAGTCCCCATAACAGTTCGAGCTTGAAGCAACTATTTTTATTGAGTTGCTGGTTTCGAAGGGGCCCCTATAACAGTTGAAGCTTCAGTGTCCCAAAAATGTAAGTCCCTTATATTGTACACTATCACAACGAGGATTCATAATTGTTCACGAAAGGTTCGACGCCACTTTTCCCAACCAATGAATTGGATGTAATGTATACATGTACATCTTAGTGTATTCTGGATAAAGTCTATTCAACTCCATGAACTGCTTAATATTGAGACATCGAATACGAAAAAAAAAGTTATATTGCGGCAACTTCCGAAGATATTCAGGAGAAAATATGGACAGAAATTGAATATCGAAGCAACAACGTTCGTGTGGAAGTGTACCGACCTAGTAAACAAAATTTGATTGCATGGAATTTACCTGCAATATGTCGTAAACTGAGCGCCTAGCTCCACCTAACATAACTTTCAGTAAATGATTTATTTTAATGGGAAAATCATATATTCCACAGATAAAACGGGGCTGTCATGTTCTAAATCAAATATTTCGTGTTTGATAATATTATAATTATAAGGGTGATCAAATATCAACTACAAATTTGTTATACATTTGAATGATTTTCTCTAAAATCAAATGGTCGACATTTTCTTGTATACAAACTCTACTACAATTGTACACTGTTTCAAACTTGTGTTCATGTATAGTAGCCTACAATGTTTTGGTTGAATATTAGGCGATGACAAACTTTTTGATAAGTTTTACAAGTACATGTAGCGCCTACTGGAAATGGAAGTTGCTAATCGTAGTGCCCCTTGGATAGCGAGCAAATTTACACCCCTTAACTTTCTACAGTGTAGTTTCAAAAAACCACAAACATGCATTCTCTTCAACGATACGAAAATAAAACATTTTCCGAAGAATTATTTCTAAACACCTGAAGGTCGAATATGATGCTGAAACAATGTTTCTGACAAAACCGCACAAAAAATTCAAAAATCTGAACGTGAATGATATTCACCAACAGCTTTGAGAGCTAACATTAACGGTTTAAGGTGGCCTTAGAATATTCATCTTGTATCCCATGGTGTACTTGACCATGCACCTTAAAACTTGCCAAAACAAACATTTATGACACACTTCATCCGTTGATTGATGCACTTAAGAGAAAACAAGCTATACCAGCAACCATCGATTTCCAAAGAAAGGATTGTGTTTCTCCAAAAAAGGCCATTATAAAGTCAATATCCGTTAGTTTTGACCTAATAAACACGTACCTGCACAATTACATTTTCCTCATCTGAAATAAATATACACTGTGCATGAACAGCAACAAATTTATACAATTGTAAAATTTAGATATTCCAGTTAACCTAAAATAAATATGCAAATTATTTCTTGGTAAACTCAAAATGATAATTTCCAATGTAGTTTTCCTATTTATTTCTCGAAAATATAAACAGACTTATAAAAAAAAGTCAATGGAATTAATCAATGAAAAAATTATCGAAATACAGTATAGAGGAAAATAAAATTGTGCAGATTGACGTTTTTAAAACTATCCCAAGAACTATTGACCATGTTGGATGTTGCTTCGACAGGTCTGCACTTAAAAATACTAAAAATGCACACTTACGGCGATTCGAGGTCCTCAATGATGTCCGACATGGTACCGGGCAAGTGATCCTCAATATCCGTGCTGCTCATCTTTGCAGAAAGTCAAGATTCGGTACAATAATCCACTTTTCACTGTTTTCAAGAAGCTGGTGCGCGGATCGCTGAGCAAAGGTGAGAAGAGAAATTTCGCAGACGATCCAGGATTACAGAGAACTTCTGGGGGATTAAGAATATATATATATATTCAAGAGTCTATTTCTGCCGTCCAGCGGTAGTGGTGGATCGATAACGGTAAACACAACAGAAATTCCAATCATCTATAATGGCACACGAGGATATCCAACAACGGCACATGACAAGGAAAAAGTTAACGTTGTTCTCCGGCCGATCGACAAGTCCCTGTCTGAAAGGTGCAATGCTGCACATGCACTCGCCAGGGAAAAAAAACAACCTGAAAGAAAAAAAAACCGAATAAAAGCAAACGTTGTTAATTTTAAGTCATCTACATATGCTCACTGGTGCCATACGCGCCGTGGCGTGGGTTTACAACAAATAAATAAAACGAGCTGCTGCTAGTGTCGTGGACACGTGACTGACTCGAACACCTTTCAAAATGAATTAAAACTTCCGAGCTACCAGAACTGGTACGTGAAAAAGGTGGCCAATAAATAATCTCGCCTATGTTTGCATTTGCTTTTTTTTTTTTTTGCTATATACATTAATAATGAGTAGGCTACCCCATCAGGTACAAGCTGGGTGTTCAGTTCCTACCATTTCGAGATCCACCTACCATAAAGCCTTGCAAGATTTCAAGTATTGGCCTGCCATGGCAATGCCTAGTCAATACACGTTTCATTGCTATAACAAAAGCAAACATTAAATCCTAATCAATGGGCGTTGGCCCCCTGCAGACATTTCGCAAATTGAACCATTAAATTTGCATGTGCCGCTATTACACGGCAATTCCAAATGTTCTCTGAACGTGAATTGGCAACTTGGGTGCGGTAATTTGAATTGTGCGCATCATTTTTTAATATGCAGACACCATTTAATGCCCTTCGATTCCTGTCTCATTGAACAAAATGGGACGTGCCAAACCTTGCAACCAAACCTGAGTATACGAGGTTGATCTTAAGTACATCTGTTTTTATGTCACCGATCAGACAAGTCGAAGGAGAGTTTAAAGTACGCATTTAACATCAAATCACATTAAGCCTTAAACTACGCCCACACTAGAGGAACGAACATCTTGTTTCCAATTTTTTTTATTTAGGCCTACATAAATTTTATGCTTCCGGAAACAAAGTTATGTAAGAACATAAGTTTATGTTTCCGGAAACAAGGTTATGTAAAAAAATAAGTTTATGTTTCCGGAAACAAACTTATGTAAGAAGATAAGTTTACGTTTCCAGAAACAAACTTGTGTAACAAAATAAGTTTGTTTCCAGAAACAAGTGGCAGTTCCTCCAGTGTTTACGCAACTTTATATGTGTAGTAAAGTTACACAAATGTGTATCTGTGATAAACCAGTTGAACAACTGCAGCTACATGTACATGCATGTCATTTGCTCCGCTTGTGCGGTAATACAAAATAACACTTGTACTATATCCGCATCCGCTACCGATCAACCCTCCACCTGGTGACTTGCGGAGCAAATGAAACTTGTACATGTTTAGAGCTGCAGTTGTTCAACTGGTTTATCACAGGTACAGATTTGTGTAACTTGTTTCTGGAAACGTAAACTTATATTCTTACATATAGCCAGATTCCTCAAATATGTGAGGATTCAGCGGAATTCCAAGTGATGTGGATATACAGCGTAGCACGTGTAGCAGTCAGTTGATCTGAAGCAATTTAAAGGAATATTATGTTTGAAAACTCAAGAAGCTTTGATGCACTAAATAGTCCGAATCGCAAACAGCGCCCCCTGCAGGTAGGGGGGGGGGGATGCAGATTGGTTGAAATGCGAAGTTTTCTTATAGCGTACATGTATAGCCTATATGTCACTCATTTATAAGCATCTATAGATTCTACACCATGCATCAGCCAGAAAGGTGGTGTCGATTATTAATTCAAGCCTTGATACTGAAGACCTATAGAGCACGAAATGCCAAAGTTGCATCGAACGAGCGCATCAATTATTGATGTGATCAGATCCTGAAACCCATCATTTTATGCATGAGGCTTATACAGCTCCTTTTCGTGACCAAAGTCAGAAGTGTGTCATGTTAAGTGCCATGGATATGAACTTTTTTTCCCACACGCAATTGGGCAAAAGCACGTTTGGGATGGACAGAATATACGCTGGGCATGATATTATTACAGTAATTTATATCGAATAATTAATCTTATATTCAAGCGCGCTGATGACGTAGCGGGAGTTCTACCATTAAAACGTAGATGTTTTTGTACGGTCAATGGCATTTTTGTTTATATCGACGCATATGCCATTTCCTTTAAAAAGTGAAAATGTTGGTGCTAGATGGCGCCCTCTGTTATAAATAGTTCAACCGTACAAAAGCACTTAACCTGGATACTTTACAAAGCGGTAAGGGAATGCTAATGAATTGAAAGATAATGCTTAATTGCTTGTTATCTCAGTACGAGCAACTGTGAGATACACATTAATGTGGGGCAATTAAATTTAGGAAATAATTTAAAAACGTTCATCGTCACGATCATCTTATTTTCTTGATTACCATTGTGGAACAAATGGATGTGACATAACATTAGCAGCGATGTAGCCAAAGCGTAACGAATCGGGGTGGAATATTTATTCAGTCTGCCAATGAAACTATAAGCACTAAGAACACCAGCCAATTAAGTGCATAAATGAATTCTGGGAAAGACAACTAAATGCCATCGATGTACAGTAATTGGTCAATTTTAATAAATCTATAGTTTATAGCTTCAAGATATGATTCAGAACATGATGAAATAGTGTTCATGTATTAAACAATATTGTATCAAAATTGGTTGATCCTGCAACACTGTTTGCAGATTTCACAAATATAAAATTTTCGGAAATTGCTATTTCCATTATTTCTCATTAATCACATGTACATGCAGAGGATGCTAATTTATAAATGTTTCTATATGCCAATTATTTATAAAACTAAATCGTTGGGATTTTACATCAACGTTTTCCAAAAGTACCCGCACACTGTACAAATTTTATTTTAAAATCATCTTAAAAATCTATTTTTGGAAAAAAAAAATTCCAATACGTATAAAACTAAAACATATGATTGACCTTTACTTTCTTGGTGTGCAACGAGGGCTGCTGAAAAGCTACATCCAAAAATGTAATTTCCTTTGATGGAAGTAAGAAATTCTATAACAAAACTTATTCAAATCCATGTAAAGCACACTTCACTTCACGTGTACATGTACTTAAAACTTGTCTAGCATGGTATAAATGCACTGTATCCATTAGTGAAAAGCAGGGAATCAATTGATCAATAAAATCAATAATTTAGCTTATCCGTGACAAAGGATAGCTTTGCGGGTAATGTACAGTAGCTACGGTATTATATGACAAAAGTCTCGCCTTTCTAAACCATTCACCAAATGTGGCGTGCACATACTTATGAAGACATTTTCAGAAAAATTGGTCAGCAGTTCAATAAATCAACATATTAATATTAACGGGGCCGGAACATAATAGAACGAGGTGGATCGAGCTGTCCATAATGGATGACATGTATATATTGAGATATACAAGGATGCCAAGTTGCCCATGTGGATCGACATTAGCTTTGAAATTATTAACTTTGAAAGTTAACAAGAAATTCCCCGTAACGATAATGAAATATTGCTAAAACGCAACCGAATTCTGAAAACGAAAACCCAAGAAACAATTTTGGTCGTTTTCAACTAAATAATGCACTTACATGTACTGTAATCAATTTAATTAAGCAAATGCCACTCGATAATACAGTACATGTAGCTGCGACCTACAGCTCCTCCATTTTGAATCGATGTGCATATCGATCGTTACTTTTCCTCCCTTATCGACCTTATTTGTAAATAATTCAACACTTGTGATTAATTAATAGGTGAATTTTTTTTTCTTCATTCTATTAGCTAAAGGCATAGCATTTATGATTCCAAACAAAAAACTTGTCATGAATAAATAAATGGGAAGCAATGTCCATGACTTAGCGTCTTTCTGCAAATATCCAGCTGATACGGATGACCTGTATAATTGTTAATCGACTGCTTTATCAGTTCTAAATACCACCTAATCAACTGACCCCAAAACTCGCGTATTCGAATGGCAAGTTTAAAACACAAATTATCCACGTCATCGTTGGCGCTCTAATTAATGCTAAAGTCGATCTAGCAAATTAATTGGCAGGTACATGCACCGTGTCATGCCATCAACAATAGTGCACAAAAACGAAGGAACCAACGAAGAGGAACGAAAGGATAAGAGTAAAAGCAATTAATTATAGCTGGGTCATCCGCAACGAAGCACGTAGTGCAAATATCGCAGACAGGTGTCACCTGAGTAGTAGTGAAAGGTAAGTCGAGGTCGAAACGATATCAAAACACGTATCTATTTTCATGAATTATCAGGTGCATGGTCACTTAATCGCAAGTCAGCTGACGGAGCGTCCAAGTACAACATTTTGAAAACATGGCGACACCCTGTATTTTGCAGCGCCACCTACCGCTTATGGCGGATGCGATTTAATAAGAAGGCTCCACAGTTCCAGAAGGTGCATCCGAGAATGGAGTCTATTTCAAATCGTTCTGCGCATGCGCGTGTGACGGCGCCCTGTGGCCACCCTTGAAAAACGTCATGCTAGGAAGAAAAGGCGGGAAAAGTAAAAAATCAGCTGTTACATGTCATAAACACGCGATTTTAACATGGATGACGAAACACGCATGACGTTTTTCAATGACGTTTTTCATGACGTTTTTCAATGGCTTCCTATCGTCGAGGTTGCTCTTTTCTGATTTAGATGGCGCGACCGAGATTTGAAATAGACTCCATTGAGTTCCTCGAAATGCACGGTGGTTCAATACCAGATTACCGGTATGTATATACATATCATTCATGAAAAACATGTGATGTTTTCATCAAATGCAGGTTCGATATTATCAGAATATAACATACTTTTGCTGAAACTGTGCTGATTAGACAGCTTAATATTTGACCATTTGGGCAATGTCTCGCCATTTCATCACAAATTTCGACCAAGATTTTGCTGACGGTGTTCTTAACATACACTCCACAGGATTTGTAACTATGTATCATATTCTGTAATTCACTGGATATTGCTAATGGTGGAAATTATTTCCGGGTCCATGAGCCAAAGCTGATTATAGACACGTGTTCAAGGTTTGTTCATAATTGCATATAGAAAACTGAAAAGTGGCATGATGCAATTCCAGATAGAATAGAAATTATGCTAAGCATTATAAGCAAGTCTCCATTCAATTGTGCATCCTTTCAACGTCTGCTTCATCATGCCGACGTCACGAGGTAAACTGAAATTGTTTGTTCGGAATTATGGATGAGAAAAGATGATGCCAAAGCATTTATAAGAACGTTAGGTAATGGCATGAAATAAAAACTATGTATGCAACGTTTCTGTAATGTAAGCAGTACCCTTAAATTGCAAACCATCTTTAAACTACCTGTATATTAAGCAGAAAACATGCACAATTTCCTACAAAATTATGGTGTACGCTCGTAATTGTATTACGGTATATAGATTGTCAGTTACAGTTTGTGTATACTGTTTTGATGAAGTATAGTGGTCAACCACCTGCTACTTTAGGTAAATTACAATTGTGATGTCACGATGGATTTTATCTTAGCATGCACTCTAGGAAATTTATAATGGTCGTATACAACGTTATTAAGGTCATTCAGAGATCAAACAGCTGTAACCATGGGAACTGCTTTAAAACAAGATTAAAATAAATACAGTGTAGCAACAATAGCATGCAAATTTGGACCAGTTTTAACGCTATGAATAGTCATGAAAACAACGTTGGGATATTTTATTTCAAGGATATACTTAAATGTTTCCGTCCAGAATGGAAATCTTTCCAAAAATAAGGCAATTATTCTAAAATTACTCTGATGCAAATTTTAGTCCTGACCTAAAACTCGTCATTAATATTAATTATTTTTTTGCAATTTTACATAAATTTCAGAAAGATCCATGACATCGTAGTCTCGTCTACAAACCAGTATAAACAACCGCGCGTGTCAAACCAAACACGGTTAAATCTAGTTGCCGATTACATTAAACAAAAAATGGTGCAACCGACTAAACATAATAAAGCTATAAAAAAGTGTTCTGCATAACAAAGCATAACAATTCAGCGGCAATCCTTTTACTTTTAGGCCTACATTCCTGACATAAACAAATATGTCTGTGGAAAAAAAACGCTGTTGGTTCAACGATTTAATTTGGGTTTACTCGCATCAATTGCAGTGTTACAAAACATCCCTATATACGAAACGCATTCACCATTAAAACTCTGGATAATTGTTCTCATAAACGTGACGCTGCATTTCCCAATGCTACATGTACGTGGGATTAGCTCATGGTTCAGCAGCTTTAAAATAGGACTCATTTAATCGTTTTATAATAAGATACCGGTATCTGAACAAATAAAACAAAAAATGGCCCAAATTTGAGCGATCGAAGAAACGTCAAACTGCATTAAACGCCTGTCATAAAGCAAAAAAACATGGATATTTTTAGATTGGACTGAGAATTTACTACTATAACCGAACAATTAGAAACGAGACGAAGCAGATTTTATAAACGCCAGTTTAAAAAACCACAAAATAACAAGGCGAGTCTGAGAATGCAAAACAAAGCAATTCCTAAACAGCAAACTAACGTCAATTTAGTTTCCTTTTACGAATTTCAGTCATCTGATGGCTCATTTAGAAAAGTGTTGGCAATGTGATTTTAGTTGATGTCAATTTTGTAATAAAAAAATTTAGAAAACAAGACAGGAAACATAGAACAGTGTTGCCGAATAACATTTCTATAAACATGTTTTTCGATTATCTTGCATTCAATTTTGGTTTCAATCCCCTAAAGAAAGCTGAATTTCAATCATCTTCTTAGGTTTAAACTTTAAATGACAAATCATAGAAATTAGAGCGATATAAAACATTCGAATGCGTCACGTATAGAAAAAAAGCAACTTTCTCCCACAGGAAAAATTGGCCCAGTTTGCATGCACTTGTGAAAGGGATAAATAATAGAAATTATCATACAATGCGGGTTGGCTCATCCTCCCATTTCCACGCACTTGAACGGAACACCATCACGATTCAATTTCGGATAACAGATGCAATTTCCATGTGAAATTTATCAGATGAGCTATGGGGAAGCAAGGCTAAAAGTTCACGGAAGATAAATTCAGTTTGAGTCAGAGGTCAAGAATGCAATCTTATTGAGATGACGCACCCAGTTGAAACATTTTCAGAGCAGACGGAAATCACTTCCATGAAAAACTGTATACAGTACACTTTCAACGGGGGAACTATTGTCATTTACAGTTTGTATATCATGGCATTAAATGTCTTGTCCTTGTCTTATTGTTTTATCGACACACTTCGATTGGCGCGGTTTATTCAATCCTGGTTCAACTTTAGCAGCAAAGAGTAACTGTCATCACTGCACAAGGACAGGGTGAACGGACTAGGGGAACTCATTTCCTTAATCTAACCTTTGAGAGTGGAACTTAATGATTGTTGTTAAGTGACCAATTAGTACTTAATGACCATAACCGGATGAGTTATCCAAGTGGGGATCAAACACTAAGCAAGCAATAAAACAATTTAATGGACGCATAATGAAAGTGATGTTACTGGTATGTGGAACACAAAATAAATAAAAACAAGAATCTTTCGTGGAATTTTATAGGGAATAAAATGGCAATAATCTTGCCATCTTGTGAATTTTTTTAAAAACTAAATTAGTCTGTCGTTTTGCACACGTGTTTTCACGACTACCGAAGTATGATTCGTGTCGGTGTACAGTTGTACCGGCCCTATTGTCAACAGTAATTTGCAGTAAAATTACATGAATTATAAAATTGCCTATAGATAAAACCGATCGCCTGTCCAATACCTTAATCGTTGATTTTAAGGCTTACATGTATATTGTGTTTGGAAGCGATGCAAATTACATGTTGCAGACATTCACATATATACTTTATACATGTACAGTAGCTACTAGTACATTTAACTTCATAAAAACTGCTTGTAGTTAATCTGCCAATTAAGAGATCATTTATGAGCTCCCTGGATTCCCTATAGCTTTCACTTTATGAACTGGATTTTCACCGCTGTAGATGTTTGTATCTACATGTACATGTATATTTGAGATACCAGGAAAACTGATAACCTGCAGATATCATCCCCAATTGCAACGGGAAATAATCTCTGTACGGTCGCAATGCAGCCTTTTTTAATCAAAACGTAAATACAACGCATGATGTGAAAGGTCAAAGTGCAGGAATTTATCACCAAAACCAACTTCTGGATTTTCCTTCACAGAATAAAAAAGCGTACCTCAAGTTTTTCTCGGAATTACAAAAAAAAGCCTTGAATACAACTGCATAGCAATGAAAGATTCTACGCATTTGCCCACGCACCATTTTCATATATCAGATGAACGTCCGAGTGGGATACATGAACTCCGGTCACATGCATGCACCTATAGAAAGCACTCGTTATATTTACACTTGAAACAAATCTATACGATGAAATTTCCTTCATGATTCATCACTCGAAGAAAAAGCCATAAACCGACTTGTAAAAACAGTGTTTGTTGTACAGTATGTCGTTTCTGGACGACCCTGTCCAAAAACGCGCATTTTTGCAGTGTCGCAAGGACTTCCGTGTCATAGAACTTCCTTGTTAGATAGGATATTCATCATTACGAGAAAACTTTGATGAAAACTTGCGAGCTCAGACGTAAAACCGCAACGAATGCCAGCTGTTGCGTGCAACCTATACAGCAACATGTTCACTTTCAAATCTGAGATACGGTACCTGGTTCGGTATACACAAAAGTGATTTTGAACTCAAGTACTAACACTCCACACATGCAATATTTGAGGACAAGCTACCAGTGCTCATGCACAAACCCATCTGGCAATGCCGTAAAAGGACGTCATTTAGTTTTACCAGTACAAGCCCCCCGCTCAAAGAACATCGGTTCCAACAAACTTGTTCGTAACTCGTCCTAGAGATTGTGGGAATCCATGAAAAACCGCTATGAGGAGTGCCGACCCAGGAATCGAACCTATAGTTCTACGAAATGCAAAGCGACAATACAACCATTCAGCCCTCTTGCACTGAAGCAACATTCTATTGAGTTTAATGTTGCACACTGCATGTCACACACCCTGTAAAGTCGGGTACACACTAGTATCAAACCAAAACTAAAAATTCCAAACTTGAAACTTTTCTGGTTTGTGGCAACGAAAAAAATGGCGTAGCAAACTGTTTTTAAAAACCAAAAACCAGAAAATCAGGTTTGAAAACTAAGTTTGGCGTGCCCATCGAGTGTCGGTGAGATGAAAGGAAAATCGCCAAATTTTTTGGCGGTGGCGCTGCTATCAACGCTTCGTCTGCACGATATCGATGATACAGCAGACGCCTCATATCTTAAAGGGTGAATTTTATTGTCTGTCGTCTGCTGGAGTTAGTGGTATCGTCTGTCGTCTGCTGAATTTTGTCAATATGGTTTGTTGCAGTGTGTACGCTCAGGTTTTGAAAAACTAGTTTGTATTAATTTTTTTATAGAAACTATAGTTCACGTTGAAAGTTTGGGGTTGGTGGTTTTTAGTTTTGGTTTGGTGGCTAGTTTGTACCCGACTTAAAAAAACTGTCAATTTGTTGGGACAGAAGTATTAAGTAAACTTCAGATGTTCGTTAGGGTGGAAACCTCTGTTCGTAAAGTGAAGGTCATACAAGGACACGTTCGCAAGTGTGAATTTTCTGTAAGTCGAGTGTTTGTTAAGCGGGATTAATTATCTACATAGTCTTTATGACATCCATTACATCGCAGCTGAACAAGGGAAATAAAGTATTCAAATGACGACACAGCTCAATTCGTTCGTAGCAGCTGCTACACCTGCGCAAAGGGGGTGCCATATTGAATTTAGAAAAGTCAAAGTGCGTTCATTGCTAACAACAACAACAAAAATGATACATGTAACAAAAAACCTTGATGGTAACAACACCTCTCACACCGGTGTAACAGCTTCTTACAAATGTACAGCAACTAATTATTGACTAGATTCTAATCTCCTCCAATGCACCCATGCCCTCCTGGGCAATAGTTGCAATTTCTAGGCTAGACCGGCCTAGACCTAGGCAGCCTTGACATATCCCCTTCGCATATGCCCTTAATTTCTTGTAGGTTACAGCTAGGCACCAGTAAAACCCGTGAGGTACAAAGCTCCGGCGCACCCAGAGCACGAAAGTGCGGTTCTAATCCATTTGAAAATTAACGGAGTGTCGAAGGGGGCCTTCGAGGGTTGCAAATTGCCGGATAAGTAACGACGCGCGTAAATAACTTGGGCTTTTTATGTCTTAATTTAGATCAATGAATTGCAATGGGTTTTCCTGAATTTCATCGCCGCCTTCCATGGCATTGTTCCTCGACGACAAAGAGGACTGAATCAGCAGGATAGTCGACAAAACCACCTCCTCAAATTCAATAAACGAGAGGGATGGAGAACACATTGGAACGATTTTGGCGAGATTCAACTTTAGCGTGAGGTTGCACGCCTATCAAATTCGAGCCAAGTTGAGGCAGGTTTATTAAAAAAAAACTGACGCCGCAATTTTCAAACATTTTCCATTGCATATACAGTAAAACCTGGAAAAGTGACCACCTTTGAATGGTGACCACCTGTTTATGTTGACCACTGTTTAGTGTATTGTTTTTTCTGGTGTACATTTCCCGCATAGAAATTCTCTGTATAGTGACCAGTGACCACCTATCTATTGTGTAAAGTGACCAGTGTGTGTTGTCTTTCTTGCAATTTTTACATTGTCAATGTGCCTTATAAAGTGACCAGATAACAGATGAGTCACATTACATCTTTCTTTAACCCATGGACATGATGAATCTGTACTGTTTTGATTTTGTGGTTTTTTACTACATTTATTACTCTCTACGTGTATAAGTACAGAGTACATGTTCATTATTTTAATGTAATTCACGCATTCTTTGTATAGTGACCAACACAGCATTTTCTTTGGTGGTCACTCAGGTTTTACTGTGCATATGCAATGTACACTGTTAGGGTGAGAGCAGAGTGAAACTTATCAGTGTCCTTGAAAATCAGTGTCGCCTAGTGGTAAGGACGTCCTTTTTGAATGGCCCCTCACTACCTACAGTTAACTTTTGCTTTTGGCAAAACCTTGTACTAAACACTTGCACAAAATGAAACTTCCCCCGATATATTTCTGACTTCCCAAATGGAAAAATATATTTTCAAAATATGTTTGTTTTATTTGGAACATATATAACAAATGTTTATTTTTTCCATATGGGTTGACCCGGTCCACAAAGATGTCGCTTATAGTTTCCGATCGGCGATTCTGTAGAAACCGTTACGTTGATCGAAACTGTTTCCATGACCTCAGAGTCAATTCAGGACTCGAGTGGGCAAATTAACGGCTTATTATTGGCTTATTAACGTTCATAATTATCACGCATCTTCTGAAGCTCCAAAAAACACGTGCTTGAAAATTATGTTGATTTTTAATTCGAGTTCGCCAATACGCGTGCTCATGGTTGCAAGATTCAACTGCATGTTTAAATCGCTATAATAAATTGTAAATAGTCGCATCGTAGTTTTAATTTAAATTGCAAAGTCAATAAAATACAATAAAAGAGAAACTGGTAAAAATCGTGGAGTTTGAAGGGAAAACATTAGCAATATTGCAATATCTAAAACTGCATTCCAAATCCACTAATTACCATTCGTTGATACATTTAAAAAAACACCTTCATGTAAAATACATACGTGAAATGTTTGGTTAAAACTAGTTTCATCAATAAACATGTTCGCATTCACAGTAAGGCACAGCATCGCGAAAGAAAGCGGAAAAGTAGGGATGCTCCAATCCGAACGTCACCTCAAGCTGATGTCCGGTTTTCGCTGACAGCTTCTTCAGCAGCGTCTTGTCCTGCACTCTGTGGAGCATGGCGAGGCCTAGGGTCTGTCTGAACAACTGAGTGACACGTGGGTCGTATTGGTGGAACATGATGCTGTAGGATTTAAAAATGGGCATACGAAATTACGAATCATGAGATACTAGAACATTCTAAATAAATTGTTTGCGTCTTCATTATTAAGCAACTATACTATTCGCACATCATCTGTCAAGAGTACTTTATTGTATATTAAGCTATTTTTCAAATTACCCTAAGCCGCTAAGCGCAATACAATTTTTCTTATCTTTTAAAAACATTAAAATGCTCCGACTTAAAACATTTCCATGATTGAGATGAAATTGATTTTTGTATGATTTATGGATGTATATTCTCCCCTTTCCTCTTTGTTTACGTTATTAAATTTATTGTGTTTGGATTTGTACTTGTCTTAAACCTTAATTAGCTGACATAGGCTACTATAATAAGCAGATCCAACACGTTCATTAATAATCTCATCGAAATTCTTAAGACTGACCGTGTAGGGTGGTGAAATGTCAAAGATCGTGGAAAGTTGAAAAAATATGAATGATGCAACATTTTTGAAAATTATATCATTACATATGACGACATTATTACTGAACGTGTATAGGAGACCCTTTAGGCCACCGTTTCTCAATTACCACCGGTCTGCAGGAGATTTCCTGCCGGTCAACAAAAGCTCGGACGTCCGCTCTGTTTAAAACTATATATATACAGCCATACAACTATACAAGTATAAATAATCAGGATTCCTCAGACATGGAAAAATCAGGAATTTAGACGATTTATTTTGAAAAAGTCAGGGAAATTCAGCGTTTCAATTTTGCCACAATCCACAATGTGGTAAGCTTAGGCATTTGCAAACTTTTTTTTTAATTTCCCCAGTAAAAATTTTCTAAATTTTCAACAGTTTCTGATGACAACTTTTGCGCAATTTCCAACAGTTTCTCGAAGACAAAATATGCATATAAGTTTCCACGTTTTTCGAGTAAAATTTGCAAATTTTTAAAGCTCTTCTTAATGCAACTTTGCCTGTTTCCATTTTTTTTCCAATCACAAATTGTCAACTATTTTCGAGGACACATTTGCATAATTTCCAATCTTTTCCGAGGACAAATTTTCAAAACTTTCAGCATTTTACGCTGACAAATTTGATAATTTTCAATATTTTCCCATGCTTATTTTGTAAAATTGGTCCAAATTATAAGTAAATTTTGTAAATTTGTTTAAAATTATCATAAGTAAATTTTGAAAAATACTGACAATTTTCCTACGTCGATTTTGAAAAATAGTGGAAAAAATTGGAAATACAGAGTACATCAATTTTTCACGCTGCCTTGCTCAAGGAAATTTGTTGAAAAACCTGGAAAAGCCGGGAAAGTTAAATATAAAAATTTCTGAGGAAACCCTGATAATGATTTGTATTTTTACCTTAGCAGTATGCTATACTACTAACTACTTAGTAGTTTACTAAAAACGTCTTAAGTGCAATGGAAAAGCTGGACATATGCGATTGTTTTGCCCTGCAGCAGTAGCAGTAGCAGTAAATTTAAACTAGTTTACTATATAGTGTTAAAATAAGCAGACAAAATTTCTACAGTACCGGAAATCTTTCTCCAGCGCCTCCTTAGTCGAGATAACCAGGGGCCAGACAGTCTCCTGGTCTAGATGCTGATTGTAGAACTCTTTCATTAGTTCGAGCATTACGTTGAGCTGGTCGTAGTCGATTTTAGCATCAGCTTTAGGATCGACGCAAATTGTGCAGGAGCAGTTGATCCCAAAGCGCTTTCGAAGATACATCTGACGATCGGCTTTGTTCTTGTAGAGGTTCTCCAAGCAGATGGTAGGCAGTTCGTTAGTCCAGATGGTGGCAATGGCCCTAACTTGGAGCTTCCGTCCTTTGTTGATGTAGGCTGCCGTGGGTTTGCAGGAGTGCTCGAAACGTCTCAGCTCGAGGTAGATGGCCGAGCCGATCTTCGAATAAATTCTGTCGCTAAAGACCGTCACAGCGTCCATCTGGATGAAATGGAAGAGGCGCAGCAAATCAGCGGTCGTTACAGTGATCCTGGGGTCCATAACCGTCATGGCTTGAGCCAAGCGGTCCATTTCTGAGAACGTGCGACTGATGCGACCTGGCTCTGCACTCTGGTCCAGAGGAAGGTTTTTGTATCGGGTATCGAAAGCGGCGAGGATCTCCTCATGTTGAGCATCCGGTTTGCATTGCATCAGAGTGTAGAGACGAAGCACGAGCAGTTTTTGCATGTAATAGATGCCATCAAGACAAATGTTGCGAAAGGTTGGGGACCTTTGCCACATTTTGCATTCAATCTTGTGACCATTAGCCATATCTTCCTCCTTGCATTTACTGTCGCAGAACTTCACCATCTGGCATTCGCACCTCATGAGGCCCGACCGCTCTACAAAGCAATTGTTGCAGTGGTTGTACATCTTTTCCCTCATCAAGCACTTGATGAAGGGCTCACAGTATGGAGTGATGACGTGTCCAGGCCTATACCAGCCATTTGCGTACATTTCCATTTCTGAAAATAAAAATGATGGTATTATGTTCAGATCTCTGGAATATTGGCCACTACACTGTATAAAGTATTTTTCTGTAATTCTTAATTCTTGGGATAAACTTGGGATTTCAAATTTTGACAGGATCAATGTAGGTGATTGACAAAACGTATCGCAAAAAAACAAACTATATGAATCGACAAATAATTCCTGCATGCTTGAAGAATGTTCGAAACGTTTTTAGCATCGCTGGTTTCATAAGATCATATTTTAAGGAGGGGACAGTACAGGATAACAAATACAACCTTTTAAGGGGGACACACCGAAACAAACAGCAAACAAAAAACCACAAACATGCGTCCGAAACAGCTTTGAGGAAAACACTATCTGAAGTCTGGAAAAGAAGATACAGAATGTGGTTTGCTGTTGTGGAAATCAAGCGAGCAGATTTTACTTTGATAAACGTGTATGCAAAAATATATGCAAAAACAAAATTGCCCAAAGGATAAATGAGGTCCATTTTATGCATAATTAATCCTATAGTGGGAATCTTGCAAACGGCGAAAAAATGTTAAGGTGCTAAATTCCATGCCTGAAGTATAAAGCTCTACCTTGATTTTAAAACGGCATTAAACTCTGACATCCAAAAATGCTAAAAATGTATGGAAATTACCCCATATGATTATAGGTCTACATGTGATGTTATCGATTCCCTCTAGATATAGCAGCCTTTTAAACTATCCAGGAAGTTGGCCACTTCCGCTTATCCCTTCATTGAAACGCCTTTAATCTGTACATCAGAACATTAAATGAAACACAGAGCGTGGTGTCTTATCAAATTTATGTTGATATTTCCGTTTTAAGATTTGGCTGCAACATTTCATTTCACGATTTGAATTGTTTTTCATGATTTCATGTTTTTTATGTTGTCAAAGACTAATATCCTGTACTTGAAGGCACTATTTGTAGTCTTTTCACAGCGTCCATTAAAGTACTCTAATGCAGTGTTTGTAACATATTGATAATAAACTGAATTGGTGCAGCTCCCGAGAAAAAAGCGAGCTTCCCTTCCATACCTGTACATTCATGCAAATTATGCTTTATGCTAATTTTGAAAACTTTTTTTACAATAAAATAATAGGAGAACTTATGTAATTAGTACATTATCGATGCGCTAATTGGTTCAAGAAATTCATTCATGGTTTTTGCTGTTTTTTGACAATTTCTTTGTGCACAAGTATCTTCATAGCTGGCAAAGTGCGAATTGTAAAGTTTCTGTCCGAATGTACATCACCTTTTCCAAATGGACCCACAAGTGAATCTCACTTCCCCATACATGTTTCAAAATTTATACAGTGTATACATTAACACAACAATAGGAAGCGGCGTTCCATAGAACTTGTCTTAATTCAGGCTCAATGGATTCTATACTTTTGCTCATGTTTTTCAATTAAAACTATGGAATTTACACGTATAGTATATGGGGTAACTTTATTTTTCTCAGTTATATCTTATAAAAATTTCGTTTCAAAGAAGATTAATTATTTTAAAACAATTATCTTTCCAAATACGATTTGACTGCCAACAACACATTCTAAACTTTGATTAAAATGAGTAGTTCCGAACGGCGCCATTTATCCCATTCCATTTTTAAATTTCTGAAAAGTCGTGCATTATTCTTCTGAATAATAAACTTGGATTTCAAATTTATACGTGTACACTAAAGCTGAATAACAAAACATCGAAAAAGGCAAACTTAAAATCGTAAAAATGACTCCTGCTTGAAACCAAAGAATGTTCGAAATTATTTTCCATCCCGCACTGGTTTTATGAGAGCTTATAACAATAGAAAACAAGAAATACTAACCTTTTCAACGCAACTAATTAATCCTTAGAAACTGTTCCAAACACGTCCGAAACAACTGTTTGGACGACTATATCTTTATGAAGTCTAGCAAAGAAGAAACAGGATGTCGTTTGCTGTTATGGAAATCAAACCTGTAGAAGTTACTTCGATATTGACAAAAATGTATGCAAAAAAAAAATTGCGAAATGGTTGTAGCACTTGCGCAGATGGTGCCTGCATTTGCATACCTAATAAGTTATTTGCATAAATGAGACCCTGTTTATGACCGGTTCGCAGCGAATCATTCCATTTTTCAATTACAAACATGAAATTGCAAGGTGAAGGTGGCGTTTTCCATGGTCACGCTTGATAAAATTATGAATTATGTTTTCGTTTCTGATTAAATTTACGACACATTTAGAGTTGAGGGGATTTACGTGTGAATGCCCATAATGCTAAAACCACCAATTATTTCTATTGTGGAAGGATTTGTCTGCCCAAAATCATTCCAGGCATTTAATGAACTATTTTCAATAAAAATGATTTTCTTCAGTAAACTATAATAAATACAGTAACTAAGAACATACAGTATTTCTCTATTACCCAACGATTCAGTTATAAATTAATTGTATATTTAATATTTTACATTTAACATTTCACTTTTACTAAAACAAAATTACGTAATCATCCCCATTTCCAAATGGACACACAAATAAATTTCATTTACCAAAGTCTGTCTAAAAATGAATATAATTTAATGGCGAATTCGACTGGGCACACCGGTGTGCACCGGTGTACACCGGGTGTACGTTTCTGTACCCGTTCAATAC